>LPNX010521025.1:129064-167971 GCA_001517045.1 Pseudotsuga menziesii
CAGAGAGGCGATATCGCATCGGCAGAGGAGCTGCGATGCGAGATACTACGAGCTGAGGGCTTAGCGTTGAGGAGCGGATGAGTGTTCCGCGGTGCGCAGAGATGCGGTAAGGATTGGAATGTTGTGAGTAGTGGAAGTTGCGCGACGCGAGAGGAAACCGAGCGACCTGCGCAGGGTTAAGCATCGCACGGGTGAAAGTGCTGCGAGTAGAAGGGGACGTGCGGTGCGCAGAGCTAGTCGACCTAGTGGCGCACAGGGGTAAGGAGAAAGAAGTAGGATGCGCAGAACCTGGTCCAAGACACTTGAGTCTTGGCCTACCCATTAGATTCACTTCGGGTGAGACTTCAGATCGCTTTGCGGTCTGTTGCCGAAAGGGCCAGTGAGTTTGGGGTGTTGTTGATTAATTATAGTAAACCCGGGTCTGCCCATGCAATCAACACCTTATGACCATAGATTTAATTTGCTTTATCTCTTGGCCATAGATATTGTTATCTTATTAACCCATTTCATTCTTCGTCAAAACCTCTTTCTTGTGCAACTTTTCCTAGCGGATCAATTTGCAACCGTAGATCTGCATGATCATAAATCTACACCCTCCAACTGTGCAATAAATTAATCAAAGTGCGCATTTTGATAAAGACTCATGAATACTAACCTTTTTCCAACTTTTAATATATGTCTTTATCATTTCTTGATCATATCCTTCCTCAATTTTTCAACATAGAGGATGTTAACAATTGGCTTCAACTGGGGATGATATCCTCCCTGTGAGGTATCAAAGAACTCGTAGACCAGGTGCCTACTTCTGACTTTTGTATCCAAACCTCCAAACTTTTATTTTTTCAAATATATATTTTTTTCTAAATAAAGAAAATGGATAACCTCCAAAATATTAGGGCCTTCACTCCAGGATTCAAATATATTCGGTTCGCCATCTGTACTGCTTTTAAGAAAATAAATGTTTACAAACTATGGTACGAATTTTACCTCTCGCCTTAGGACAGGTAATGTTTTAAAAATATTCCATTAACAGGGTTACTATCCATCAAAACCCCATTTGGGTATTCCAGAATGAATGCATTTTCCCCTCTGTGACCTGTAATAACATAAGGACCTACCCACATGTGGTCAAATTTTCCATGCTTATCTTCCCTAGGAGCATCCCATTTTAATACCAGGTCATCAATTTGGAACTGCTCTTCTTTTACCCTTCTATCAAAGGTATTTTTCATTTTTTCTTGATGTATTTGCACTCTATCATAAGCTTTATTTCTTTGCTCCTCCAATTCAATAATTTGGTTTATAGGCTTCTCTGCATATGGTCTAGCTCGTCCTGTTGTTCCTGAAAATATTTCATAACTGGTACACCCAACGATGCTGGAAAAATGACTTCAGTTCCATATACCAATTGAAAAGGAGACATTCCAATTGCCCTTTTAGTGCTAATTCTATCAGTCCACAAAGCATACTTAAGCTTGGTGTGTCAAGCTCTCTTATTATCTTCTAACAACTTCTTAATAATTCTTACCAAACTCTTATTAGAAGACTCCGCCAGTCTGTTTCCTTGTGGATAATAAGCAGTTGAATGATTTAGAATGATATGATATTTATGAAAAAAATTAATCATCTTTCTGGACTTAAAAGTTGCTGCATTTTTAGTTACAATTATTATGGGACAACCAAACCTATCCAATATATTTTCTTCAAGAAAATCCATAATTACTGTTTTAGTAGCTCTCTTGGAAGGTATTGCTTCAATCCACTTTGTGAAATAGTCTGTAGCTATTAAAATCCATTTATGTTGTCTTGAATAATTTGGGCTTATTTCTCCAATAAAATCCAAACCCCACTGTTGAAAAGGAGCTTCGAATGTTATTTTATTAAGAGGAAGTTGAATCACCTTTCTCTTACCATAAAAAATATGGCATTGGTGACATGTACTAGTTTCTTTGTACACATCCGAAAATAATGATGGCCAATAAAAACTAGCTCTCAACATTCTGTTTAATGTCACTTTCCAAGAGTGATATCCCCCACAGTCTCCTTTATGAAATTCCTTCACCATTTGTTGGGATTCATTTTCCGAAAGGAAATTAAGTAACACACCCCAGGATCCTTCCAATACAGATAGTGATTTAAAATACATAATTTAGCAGCTTTCAATTTTACAGATCTTGCTCTAGTTTTACTTAATCCTACAGGAGCTCATAAGTTTTGAAGAACATGAACTATATCAAAATACCATGAATATGTAGTGAAATCAATCATCACCTCCACCCCTGTGTTCAACTGATGAGATTGACTGGATAAGAAATTAAGCTGTAAAGATTCACAATTTGAATCCGCCAACATCTTTCCGAGTCCTTTCCCTTTAATCAACTTGGTAGGCCTAATTTCTATATCATACTCCAATAATGTTGCTATCCATTTCGCTCTTCTTCCTTCTGGATCAGGCTATGTAAGAATTCATTTTACTGCACTAGTTGGAACATGAGCAATTATATGTGAATGAAGAATATACACCCTGAAATCTTTTAAGGCCTTAACCAAAGTGTACGCCTGTTTCTCCATAATATCATATTTTAATTCCCTATCTCTCAACATCTTACTGAAAAAGGCTATAGGTTGCTCCATATTTTCGTTATTCTTCTGTAACAAGACTGCAGCAATAGTATGTTCTGAAGCATATGAAAGTATTAAGAAATATTTATTGAAGTTTGGACTCACCAGCACAGGAGCTTCTGAAATGGCTTGTTTTATTTCTTTAAAATATTTCTTAGCCTCTACAGTCCACTTTATTTCATGACCCTTTCTCAGCGTATTTGTGATATTCATTAATATTTCAGCAAAACTGGGAATAAACCTTCTCAAGAAATTTACCTGCCCCAAGAACGATTGTATTTCTTTTTTGCTTCTTGGTTCTCCTACCTTCAAAATTGCACTGAATCTATTAGGAACAATCTTTATTCCATCCTTTGAAATGATGTGACCCAATAACTTCCCTTCCTCTAATGCGAAATTGGATTTTTTTGGATTCAATGATATACCAAATTTTTTGCATTTTATAATAACTTTTTCCAAATGGTGAATATGCTCCTTGTCATATCTTGAATATACCATGATATCATCCATGTAAATTACCAAAAATTTACATATTTCTCCTGTAAAAGCAATATCCATGGCACGCTGGAAGGTAGCCCCTGCATTCATCAAACCAAAAGGCATCTTCGCATACATAAAAGTGTCCCATGGTGTGGTAAAAGCAGTCTTTTCTTGATCTTCAGGTAGCACTTTGATCTGATTGTATCCTGAAAAACCATCCATAGTTGAAATTCTTTCTGCTCTGACCACTTTCTGCAAAATATGATCCATGTTTGGCAAGGGATAATTATCTTTCATTGAGACTTTATTCAAAATTCCTGAAATCTATACAAAGCCTTATTTATCCTTTTTTCTTTCTGACAGGAACCAAATTAGCAACCCACCTTGAGAATGTCAAAGTGACAATAATTTTGGCATCAAACAATTTTTTGATCTCCTTCTCAATAATTGGCAACAACTTTGGATTTATCCTTCTGAGTTTCTGTCTGAAAGGTTTTTCTCTAGGTTTGATTGGAATAGTATGTTGTATTATTGAAGTATCATATTACTTGAGATCCTCATAACTGTAGGCGAATACATCTGTATATTTCTTCATCAAGTTCACATACTCTTCCTTTTCTTCGGCAGGCAGATTTTTAGATAGCTTCACAATCTTTGGACTTTCTTCCATACCAATATTTTTATCCTCAATAGCATTGTCAGCAGGTTTCACTTTTGGATCCTTTGCATCATCATTTTGATCAAAAAGCCTCTCTAAAGGAATTAAATCTCTTGGAATAAAATTACTTTTTAATTGAATAATATCCTTTCTTCCTAGAGTTCCCTTTAACTTTTTTAGTATTAATGATTTCTTCTTCACTTTCTTCAGCATCTTGGAAATTTTCACAATTATCATTTTCACCATCAATATGAGTATTCACAAATTCCCCAGATAATTCTAAAAATCTTTTTATTTGCATATCATCTTTAAATACCTAACAATATTTATAATTATCAAGTATGAACGGTCTATTTAAAATATCCACTTGGTATTCTCTTTGACCATCACTTGGAGTTTTAAATTTACCAGCAGCAACTGCCAAAGAAATAGCTACTGTGTTTTCATATCTAGGAACCACCTTAATTGTATGTTTTGTAAAATAGTTACCAAACATGTCCCATACTTCATTTCTATAAGCCCTCATATGGGGATGTCTGGTTTGATAACTGTCATTCACCTGGTTTATCACAAGCTCTGAATCTCCCAGAACTTGTATCCTTTGTGCTCCCAAATCTTTCAATGCATGTAGCGCAAGTAATACAGGTTCATACTTAGCTACATTATTTGTGCATTCAAATGTTAGTTTATATGATAAATCTTTAAATCCTTGATAGGAGAAATTATGTATACACCAGCACCAACACCAACTTTTTCCATAGACCCATCAAAATACATGGTCCACAATCCATCTCTTTTCTGTTTCTTTTCCAAAACATCTTGCTTCTTTACTCCTTCTTCATTATTTTCAGATTTAGTTTGCAATGTAGATTCTAGATCACATGGGACAGTATCATTAAAGAAAATAGAAGATCCCAAATTAGTATCAACAACATATATATGATGAATATCAGGTCTATCTTCGTTGCTTACTACATAAGGAGTTCTCTTCTCACTGTATAACCTCCTACTCCCATTTTGGACAAGAATAGTGGTGTATGACATGTCCATTTGTAAAATACCCTTTAACTTCATGTTAGGAGCTACAGGGTACTCCCAAAGGACCGAACACCAAGAATAGCCGCTTCACACAAACAGATCACAGATCAATACACCAATGTTTGTCACGTGGTTAAAACCCTCGAGAGGGAAACAGTCCATGGCCCCGGCCAAATAGCTACTTCGGAGCAATTTATTATGCAAAAGAAAGAAAGTTACATGAGCTTCTCATAATCGATCAACTAGCCAAGGACCCTCTATGCTCTTTAAATAGAGATCATAGACCAATCGGGTGTTAAGCCACGGATCAATGGTAGGTATGATCTAAGAGAAGTTGAACCGTCAGATCACTCTATGTCTAGAACATATCGTGACCATCGAAAAAGAATATTTACAAATGCATACTAATGCATACTAAAGAAACACACTTTTACCTAACGGATATATTACACAAGTTGATCTTAACTAACTCCTAAGTGTCTAAATATCCTAACACTTCAAAGTCCAAAATCTTGATAACAATATTCCAAATTTTTGTGGAATGTCTGCTACTACAACATCCATCACTATCATTTTGGCTGGCAATTTATTTAAAGAGACCACCATATCTTTAATCAAACTAAGACACTCCACCCTCTTAGAATCAAAAGAATAAAAATCTTTATATGGCCTCGTAATTTCCAACCCCAAACTTTCCACCACTCCTTTAGGCATTAAATTATGTGATGCACCTAAGTCTAACCTAGCATTGTGTACAACCATATCATGCACATTCAAACTCAAATAAAATGGAGGAACTTCTTCATCGTCTATATTTTCAAACTTTGGCCCAAATGAAATAGTAGGATTATCATCTGTCAAATCTAAAATGTCTAATTGAAAGTCTCCTTGACCTTTTTGATACATCAATAAAATTTAAATATATACAAAAATAGTTTCTTCCAAGAACGTCACAAACCAGCTAATCTGTTAATCATAAGTTCTTGTAACCATATCCCTAATAACTAGGAATAATAATTACATGCTTTGTTTGAAATAACAGATTGCTTGATTATAGAAAACTCCATAACTGCAAGGCATCATGAACAAACAGCTTCCCGAAACTGCAACACCTGTCTTCATGAATGTAGTATGTATTTGGTTTTCCCAACTTTCTCCATGATTTTTCACTGTTCCACATTTGGAGTGTCGTACTCTGTCATCTCTCTTATTGACACCTCCAAATCCACATAAGATTCATAAGACACAGCTGGTAATCCTTTTTTAATAATTAAAAACCTGTCCAATATTTCAAAGTCTTCTGTCAACTTTTCAACAATAACCTTTTCTTGTTAATCCTTTGATTAAATATTCAAATTTAGAATGATCCATGCAATTTTGTACCAATTAGCTGTGATATTGTTCATGGGAAAACAATCATCCTTCGTCATCCCAAAAATAAGGGAGACCATCGCCAATTTGTTATCGTATCCCTGTATTCATTATTCCTCAACAACTCATTAAAAGGAACAAAAATCTTCAATTTTGAAAGTTGACTCTGTAGATTGAAGATAGAAGTAACTCTCTCTACATCCACTGGTGCCATTTGCTTCAGTTCTTTTGTTTTTTCTATTTTATTCTCAACTTCTTTATTCACAATAGGATCTTTTTGTATTTCATTTCCTTTCTCTGTATTTAATGAACTAGTGGAAGGCTGGTTTGAATTTGGCCTCCCTTTATTTACAACAACATCTTTGTTTATCAACTTAATCTTCCTTTGTACATCATCCATAGCATGTAAATAACCCCTCTGATACTGCTTTGATTCCTTTTTAAAGTCATTATTACCATATTCCTATGCAAACATATGATGTTCTTCTTCAGTGAGGTATATCTCTAAATCTAATTCCACGAAAAGATGAATTTCATTTTCAACAGGCTCTTCTTCATTTGCAACATAATTCTCAGGGAAAGGTGGTCAAATCTATTGTTCTTCTTGATTCCTTGGATTTCTCATATCTCTTTGCCTATTTTGTGGAGGCATAGGAGAATTTGGCCTTCTAAAATTGAGATTTCTGATTTGAGGCTTAGCCTATTCTCTATTAAATGATCTATTGTCCATAGTGAATCTATCCATTAACTTCTCCATTGTTTTTAACATCATTTCAAATTTAATATCATTGGAAAAAGAAGAAGAAGTAGAAGGCATTTATTCTTCTCTAATTTTCCTCCTATCAATATCTCTTTGTTTCATCTTTCCACTTGCCATCATATTTGCTTGCACTTCTAAAGAATCTGAAAACATAGCAGCAAGACTTACTGAATTTCTCTCCCTTAATGAAAATGCAAAGTCATTGTCAAAGGCCTCAGCATAATGAAGTTTAGCAGTAGCTGTAGAAGGTGTTATATCTTCTGGAATGGAATTATAAACTTTCATAAACCTGCTTGAAAATTCATGAACATATACAAAACTTCCTTTCTTAAGATTATTGTATTGGGACAGAAGCTATAAAGGGCTTTGTTTATCACCCCACCTTTCTAGAAATGCATTTTGAAAAGATTGAAATGTTAGAATGGATGCAGCTGGAAAATATTTAAACCATTTATTTGCTTCCTCTGATAGGCTCTGAGCAAACAACCTCATTTTAACATCTACATAATCAACTTCCTCCAAGTCAATAAAATCTTCAAATTTTGCCACATGTTGCTTTGCTGTTATACCTCCCTCTCCATCAAATAAAGAAATTCTTTGGGAATAATTTTGGGGAAGGTCATGCAATACAACAGGCAATCATAAAGGAGCAAATCTCACTGCCATTGGTCTAGGTGGATTTGGATGAACTGAGGAGTTTTGAATGGTTTGAACAATAGGTCTTTCTTCAACCTTCATAGACTATTGAAGATCTCTCCAAAGAAAATCAAGTAAATAGGACTCTAAGCTACGAGGATTGAATTCAATATTTTTAAGATCAGATTCAGATTTAGATTTCAACAGACCCTTTTCAATATTAATTTCCCATTGTTGATCAAGGGTGCTATGAAAATCTTGAGAAGACGATGCACCAAACAATGAAATATCTATTTTTTCTTTGTCTCTTTTTCTAAATAATTTTTTTGGATCTTCCAAACTTCATAAAACTTCAGTATAAGAATTACCTTGTGTATGTATTTGTGAAGCTAGGATGTCTTTTGAAATCTTGAAATAATTTAAACTGGAATCGCCAGGGAAAATATACAACCTTCTTCACTCACAAAAATTTATGTTTGTCCGCATAAATCTTTTTCTTGATCCATTATAGACTTTGTCGTTCCTCCCACGGCTGATTTGCACCTTCATTCCTCGGCAACGACACCAATTTGTTATCACTCAAAATATACCTAAGGTTGTCAAAGGTAATCTCAAGTTAAAAACAAAAACCACTTTTAGAAAGAAACTGTGTTTTCTTTCCAGAGAGGGATCTCTCAAATACAAATTTAACAAGGCCAGATATTGGAGTCAACAATTTTAAATTATGCAGATGGTTGAAACAAAACATATAACCATTGGGCTATGGAATAAAAATAGATAAAGATAATACAAAGCTGCATACATAGAATCTCAACAAAGGAAAGATAATTATTCAACTACAGTCATTCATTGATTTTAAGGCGATAAGAAATAAACATGAAAAGTCCATCAATATAGAGCATCACAAGATGAATTCCATATCAAATTTAGAAGAAATGTTTGTGAATATCTGAAACAATAGCTAGAGCATACATGTATGAATTCTGAAAGTATTAAACACTGCATTCAGACATGAAAAAAACCCGAATGGAAGGTAAACACTTAGAAAACATTCACAAGGAAAGAGAGCACAGACTGTAACATAAACAACACATGAATATTTGAAGATAAACTAGCATTCGGCTCTGTAATTTTATTCAAAAAAGTTCTCACAAAAACATCAGTCCAATCTTACGGGTTCCAACCCTTGATACATCAATAAAATTCAAATATATACAAAACAAGTTTCTTCCAAGAACGTCACAAGCCAACTAATATGTTAATAATAAGTTCTTGTAACCATATCCCTAATAAATAGGAATAATAATTACATGCTTTGTTTGAAATAACAGATTGTTTGATTATAGAAAACTCCATAACTGCAAGGCATCACGAACAAATAGCTTCCCAAAACTACAACACCTATCTTCATGAATGTAGTATGTATTTCGTTTTCCCAAATTTCTCCACGATTTTCTACTGTTCCACATTTGGAGTGTCATACTCTGTCATCTCTCTTATTGACACCTCCAAATCCACATAATATTCATAAGACACAGTTCATAATCCTTTTTTTAATAATTAAAAACTATCCAATATTTCAAAGTCTTCTGTGAACTTTTCAACAATAACCTTTCCTGTTAATCCTTTAACTAAATCTTCAAATTTAGAATGATCGATGCGATTTTGTACCAATAAGTTGTGATATTGTTCCTAGGAAAACAATAATCCTTTGTCATCCCAAAAATAAGGGAGACCATCATCAAATAAATCTTTAAAAGCCGCCCTGAAATCCTTGATTTGAGAAGACATCTAATTCACTTTATCCTACACAAGTTTCATAAGTTGATGTTTATTGATAAAATTCTTCGCCCATAACAAAATTGCTACCCTGTCTTTGATCCCAATATCCTCCAAATTTTGATATGTCAGAGAATTCAAGAAATTCGCAGCATTATGAGCAGTATTCAGAGGTTTCTTTTCCATAGTTTCATTTGCTAATTTCAATCTTTGAGCAACCAGATTTACTAGTGCACTTTCATCATCAATAAAATTTAAATAATGTCTGAATTTAGTGATTTCTACAGATAAAGTATCCTAGATCAAATGTTTAGCTCCCTATAAAGGAGATTTTCCTGTATTTCTCTCTTTTAATTCATTGAATTTTTTCTGTAATTGGATCTTCTCATTCCACGCTTTATTCTTCTCTTCCATACTTTTAGCCAATTTTGAGTTGATCTTTTCATTCTCATCCTTTAATTCTTTAATTTCCACTTCCTTCAAACTCACTTGAGACATGGGAACTAATAAAGCATCTGCAGAAAATTTGTTTAATGGTTTTTCAATATTGACAAGGGGTTCATCAGTATCAACGAAAGGTTGATTGATCAGTTCCTCCATAACCTCTTTTTCATCATTTTGATCTTTTTTCAACTTAGCAATCTGAGCTATTAACTTAGCTTTTTTTGTTTCCCACTTGTCTTTCTCCTCGTGCATCTTCAATAATTTTCCTTTATAATCCATCATTTCCTGGTAGGCTTTCTCTTTTTCTTTTTGTAATGCAAACAATTATGAATATTGAACATGTTCAGTGTTAGGGACCTTAAGATTCTTTTTCAACACTTGAATGGTATTATCTTTCTCTTCCAAAAGCTTCTTTGTTGCTTGCATATTATTTGGTTCAGTCCCTAAGCTTATGATATCTTCTTGTAACTTTTATATTTGAATCAAATTGGCCTTATTTTCAACTTTCTCATGCTTTAATTGAATTTCCATTTTATCTGCAAGAGACTAAAATCTAGTAATTTTCACAGTTGCATGTAATAAATCAGAATAAATGACATCTCCAGTTTATTTGTGGAGCTGTATTTTATCAGGAACATTGATTTTATCCACCTTCACCTCCATTTCAGACACCTTCTTATCACTTACCACAACAAATTTTAGGGTATTCCTCTTCGCATCTCGAGTAGAAATCAATGAAGTTTTTTTATTGATTAATTTCCTAAATCAGAGAAGCAGATTCTTCGTTTCCTCCAATGAATGCATTTCTTTATCAGCATAACTCAACGTCAACTCTGTCCTAGATTTGTAACGAAAACTGGACTCTATTTTACTTTCATCTCCAAAATAATATTGATGCATTTGCACAGACTTTTTCTGAAACAAAACCATTTTCTTTAAATCTTCTGAAAATATTTCTTCTGAAATAGTTAGCTCATCCTAAGTGTATGTTTTGATCTTTTTATTAGAAATCTCTTCATCTATGTCCATGCCATCTTCTTCAGAAACAATCCTTTTATTCATAACACTGGAATTAACAGACGTTTGAACTACTATAGCCAATCTGTCCCTCTTATCTTCATTAGCTTCTGTATTTTCTTCAAAATTAAACAGATTTGCCATTTTGTCTAATCCTCCAACAATTTGATGATCAAATGGCTTGTTTTTGTTCAGTTGCTTCCTCTAAGAAATAATATGGTGTGGCTCATAATTCACTTTTTCCTCTTTTTGAAAATCCATGACTTCTAATAATTTCTCAATCACTAACAGATCGCTTTTATTCTTAAAAGTGAAAGGACCGACTTTGAGAGGGAATTTAACATCAAAAGATTTTTTAAACGCTCCCAAATGTTCCTCTTCTGCATACAAATTTTGTCTCATGAACTCTAATGCAAATATTCTTGGCGTCAAAAAAGCAGGTAACCTGTATGGTTCTCTAGTGAACCCATATACTCTAAGAATAGTAAATTCTTTGTGCGAAAACCAATCTCCTATTTTGTCTCTTGAAGACGATTGTAACATAATTCTCATGTGTTGATGTAATTGTAACTTCGGAATGTATTCACTTGTATATATTATGTATTGTACCCCGATGTTTATTCCGGGAAGTGTTTGTAATGTAATTGAGTCCTTCCCCGATGTTCCGATCGAGAGTTTCTATAATGGAAACAAGTCATGTCAAGTCATTGTGGGTAACCCTCCTATTGATCAAGGGTTAAAGTCCCCGCAGTTCCAGGGCCCTAGGGTTATTAGTCTCTCCTAGTGAAGTCAGCCCTAGTGAGTTATTGTCAAGTCGAGAATTAGTATAAATAGAGAGTAAGCCTATCTATTTATCACACACTCACTCACACTCAGTTGTAGCAATAGCCGAGGGAGAAGAAGTTGTTGGGGCTAGAAATAAAGAGGCTACTGCTGTCAGGAGATCATCTTACTGTTTTGGGGTTTTACTTTGGTGCTAATTATATCTCTGAGGAAGTTGTGGGGTTTTCTCCATTTATGATTTCCCTAAGGAAAAACATTGTGTTCATTGTCTCTTATGTTCGATTTTTGTACTTGTTACTCTCTCAGTTAAAAATCCTAACATAATGCTAGCTTGAAAGATAAAATTCTAACATGGTATCAAAGCTAATCTGAGAAGAAGACACTGTGTAGCTGCGGAAATTAGTGCTTCCTACTTTTTGGATCTCTCTCCATAGATTTTCAGCAAAAGAAGGTTGGGCTGACTCTCCTCCCTAGGGTGCGTCTTTCTATCGAAGAAGAATAAGAATATGATTATGTTTTTTTCAGTTTTGGATCCGACATTGCTGCCGAAAATTAGGGCTTTCCACAGAAGTGGGATTTTTTAGTGAGCCCAGGCCTAGATTTATCTCCTCCTCAAAATTGAAGTTTAGAGATCAATATCAAAGCATTTGGTTGGACAGAACTCCGAAAAATCCAAACCCTAATCTGCTCCTGAACCAACACTGCAAAAATTCAGCTCCAAATCCAGATCCGACATCTTGACTTGGTATGATATAAATATTTTGTATTTCCATTTGAGGTTCTTAGTTAATATGTCTCATCATACCAATATTGATGAAAAGCTTAAGGGAGATGATAACTTTCGAGCCTGGAAGAAAATGAGTTGGAATCCTACATCAATGAGAAGGTTCCAGTTCCAGAGGGAGATGAGGCTAAGCCCTTACACAAGAAGAAGTTGGTTATGGCTAAGAGGATTATTGCTGATTCAATCAAGGATCACCTCATACCACATGTGTCCTCCCTAAAGACACCTAAAGCTATGTTTGATGCCCTAACCAATCTGTTTGAAGGAAAGAACATAAACGGGAAGATGACTTTGAGGAACCAGTTGAAGAATGTGAAGATTCAGAATGCAGAGACCATATAGTATTTCTTCACAAGGGTCTCCCAGATCAAATAATAACTTGAAGCAGTGGATGAAGAAGTGGAGAATGTAGATATTGTAATGACCACCTTGAATGGTCTCCCTAGGACATGGAACTCTTTCATTTAAGGGACCTATGCCAGAAATAAGTTATTCAAGTTCAACAGACTATGGGAAGAATGCTCACAAGAAGAATCTCAGATAGCAGCTCAAGAAGAAAAGATGGTAAGTGAAGATAAAGATCTCATAGTTCAATCCAAGAAATCCAGAAGGGACCATCATCACCATCATCATTCTAAAGGTAAGCACTCTTCCTACAAGAAAACTCAACTCAGATGTTATACTTGTGATGAAATAGGACACTATGCCAAATATTATCCTAGAAACAAAAGAAACTCTCACAAGAAGAAAAACAACAAGAGAAAACATCATGCTCATGCTGCAGAAGATGATGAAGCTTCCACAAAGAGAAACAAGCAAGAAAGTGATGATTCTTGAAGTGATGAAGAATATGTTTTGATTTTCACTCTCATGGGAAACATCACACATGGAAGGAATGATTGGCTTATAGACAGTGGGGCTTCCAAACATATGACAGGATTCAAAGAGTCTTTTGTGAGACTATCAGAACATGAATAACCTCACAAGGTGAAAATTGGAGATGACTACCAGTATCCAATAAAAGGTAGCGGGGAATCATCCAATAAGCTAGACTCTAGAAATTCTATGAAGATCAAGGATGTATTGTTTGTACCGAGACTTAAGAAGAACCTCCTCTCCATATCTGCATTAGATGCAAAAGGCATGAGGGTTGCATTTGTATATGGCCAAGTTCTCATCTGGCCAAAAGGAAAGACTTTTAATGATGCAATAGTGATTGGGGAACAAGAGGGAGGCCTAAAAAAATTGAAGGGCCATTTAGAACAAGATTTGGTCCATGACATAGTAGAGCCAAATGAACTTTGGCATAGAAGGCTTGCACATGTGCACTACATAGCACTACCACTTGCAAGCAAAGTTGTTCAAGGTCTTCCAGAAATTCAGGAAAAACATGATGGAGTCTGCAAAGGATGTGCAAAAGGAAAGAATACAAAGAAGACATTTCCAAGTAGCGAGACCAAGGAAAAAGGAATCTTGGAAATCATTCACTCCAATGTATGCGGTCCGATGTCTTCAAGTTCATTAAGAGGGTATGTATACTATGTTTCTTTCATTGATGAATTTTCTAGGAAGACATGGATTTACTTCATGAATAACAAAGATGAAGTATTCAGTAAGTTCAAGGAATTCAAATCCTTGATTGAAACCACACTGAGAAGAAGATCAAGATTTTTCGATCAGATAATGGCGGAGAATTCACATCAAATGAATTCACAGAGTTATGCAAAGATTTAAGGATTAAGAGGGAGTTAACCACTCCATATAATCCACAATAGAATGGAGTTGCAGAAAGGAAGAATAGAACGATCATGGAAGTTGCAAGGGCTATGCTTCATGATCAAGATATTCCCATGCATCTATGGGTAGAAGCTGCTAGAACAACGATGTATGTATAGAACCGTACTCCACACAGAGTACTCGAGAAAAAGACACCTTAAGAAGTATTTTCCGGCAAGAAACTAGAAGTCAGCCATCTTAGAATATTCGGCTATCCAGTGTACATACACATTCCAAAAGAAAATAGGACAAAGTTATATCCTTCAGGAAAGAAGGGTATATTTGTGGGATACTCTAAAAGCTCGAAGGCTTATAGAATATACTTCCCAGGATTCAAGAAGATCGAAATCAGGAGGAATGTGAAATTTGATGAAGGCTAGTGGATTCTCCTAGAAAGAAGGAATAGATTATGAAGAAACTTTTGCACCTGTAGCCAGATACACTTCCATCAGATCAGTACTTGCTCTAGCTGCAGTGATGAAATGGAAGATACACCAGATGGATGTCAAGAATTCTTTCTTGAATGGTGTAGTGGAAGAGGAAGGAGCAGCCACTCGGTTTTGAGATATATGATAGGGAGTCTCATGTGTGTAGATTGAAGAAAGACATGTACAGTTTGAAACATGCACCCAGGACATGGTACGACATAATTGACAGCTTTCTATCCAGTTTGGGATTTACCAAGAGTAAAGCATATTCCAACCTTTAATACAAGGTTGGAGATGGAAACCTAGTGATGCTCCTACTAAATGTAGATGATCTGTTTGTAACAGGTATGTATGGGTTGATTGCTGATACGAAGAGGAATGTTGTTGTCGATTTCGAAATGAAGGACTTGGGTATGATGTATTATTTTCTAGGCATGGAGGTGTGGCAGAATGCAGATGGAATTTCCCTAGGACAAGGGAAATATATAGTAGAGATCCTGAAGAGATTCGGGATGATGGACTGCAAGGCCATGACCACACCTATGGAATCAAACCTAAAGCTATTGAGTGATGCTTCATCAGAAGTGATTGATGCTACGATGTATCGTTAGATGATTGGGTCCTTGATGTACTTGATGAACACAAGACCAGATATTTTCTTTTCTATGAACACCTTGAGCTAGTTCCTCACAAATTCGAGACATGTTCACTTGATTACTGCAAAGCATATTCTGAGGTACCTGAAGGCTACAGTTAATTATGGGCTCAAGTATGAGGTGAATCAGAAGATTAACCTAGAGGGTTATGTTGATTCATATTGGGAAGGAAGTTCCATCGATAGGAAGAGAACTTCAGGATGTTGCTTCAGTATGGGATCAGGTGTGATCTCTTGGTTTAGCAAGAAGCAATCCTGTGTGGCACTGAGTACAGCTGAAGCAAAGTATGTTGCAGCCTGTTCAGCTAGTTGTGAGGAAGTATGGCTGAGGAAGCTACTGTCTGATTTATTTGATCTCTATTTAGATGCTACTTGTATATACTGCGACAACTAAAGTTGTGTGAAATTGTCGAAGAACACTTTCAGCAAATCTTTCTTTACTTGATAGTTATTCCTTACTTGCTAAACAACCAACTCAGAGTCGCCATACACATAGATTTGTTGAATACCTAATTTTTTTGTAGCTCTCAAACCTAACAACAGAGCCTCATACTCTGCTATATTATTAGTGGTAATAAATTCCAAATTATACATTAATCTTACCGCTTCACCACCAGGAGATATCAAAACAACTCCTGCTTCAGCACCTTCTTTAGATGATGATCCATCAAAATACATTTTCCAAAGTTCATCCTCCTATTCCCTAGTGCATTTGATTGATTTTTCTTTTTCAACCTGTAATATACCAGCAACATCATTATCATCACTAAAGTGCAACATACAAGTACCCAAATCCTTTTCAACAACATACAATGGATGATTTGTAGGATTCTTGTCATCAGTCGCAATATAAGCAAATTGTAACTCTATATACAACCTTCTTTTTTCACCTCCAAAGACAAGAATGGTTGCATATGTTAAGTCCATCTGTAGAGTTCCACCTACCTTCTTGGCCCAAGATCTAGAAAGGATCATTCCAAACTTAGGTGTAATATCCGCCACTACTACATCCATAATCACACTTTTTATTGGTAGCTGAGCTAAACTAACCACCATATCCTTTATCAGTCCTAAACATTTTACAGCTCAAGAATCAAAAGCATACAAGTCATGATAAGGTTTTGTTATTCGCAACCCTAAAGCTTCCATGACTGCTTTTAGCATTAGATTATGAGATGCTCCCGAATCCAAAAGGAAATTATGTATCAATTGCTCATGAATGGTTAATGTGATGTAAAAAGAAGAAGATGCACTTGCATCATTTTCAGTTTTTTTTGCGAAAGCTGATCCAATAAATTTTTTAGGATTTTCCTCCTATAAATTTACTGTGTCAGAGGGTACTTGACTGTTTGCTGAACCAATCATTTTTAAAATTGAATTTTTGTAAGAAGGATTCTTTATCAACTCAGTGAAAGGCATGGGGATTTTAATTTTGGACAATTCATTTTCAAGATTAAAATTATGCATACTTTTATTCACTTATTCAACTTCAATAACCTTCTTTTGTTTATCTTGTTGCTATTTCTTTTCTAACACTGGATCAGACTACTATTTAGGAGGCAAAATTACCTTCTTTCTAGAATTTTGAACCACCTGTTTTGGCCCTGATATTAAATTTAGGGTTTTCTTTGGATCAGTCTGATATATATCAGTAGTTACTTCAATATTTAAATCATTTTCTATTTCAAAAACATCTGCATCATAATATTCTGAGTTCAAAAAATTCTTCTCAGTAACAAAACCTTCAGTCAACTGTTCTCCAAAATAATTCATGTCTTGATCTGGATCATCAAAAAACTCTTCTTATTCTATTTCTCCTTCATCAATAACATTATTCTGAAGTGGGGGTGGCACTTTTTGATCCTCATCTTCTCTCCTTTCTCGTTGTATATCATTATTTCTTCTCTCTCTGGGAATGAAACGAGGTGCAAACTGTCTTCTGAATTATTTTGGATTATTAGGGTTTCTGTCTGCCTCTTGAACATGCTTATTTGAATTTTTCTCTAATTCCAATTTGTTTAGTTTTGTTGTTTGTATTTTCACTAGTTTTTCCATCTCATCAATCTTACCTTCTGTAGAGTGGGATGTTGAAACCACTGGAGCTGCCTCTTTCTTAGCCTTTCTGTCATAAACTTGTTGAGCTGAGTTTCCCTTCAGTCTATTAGAAGCAAGAATATTAGATTCCATTTCTAATGCTGACTCTTGCATGTTAAGTAAAGTAACAGGTATTCTTTCTCTCAAAAGTAGGGAAAAATCATGATCAAAAGCATTAGCATAAGTGAGTTTTGCAGAAGTTTCAGAAGGTTTAATCTCTGTCGGGATTCTACCATACATTTTATTGAACCTCTTAGAGAAATCAGCTATAGTTTCATCTTTCTTCCTTCTTAGAGCTCCAAACTCTGTAATGTAATATGTGTGATCCTTAGTATCACCCCATTATCTCATGAAAATATCTTGAAGCTCTTCTATTATAGTAATAGAGTTTGTTGGTAACTCTCTAAACCATCTTCTGACCTCTCCATCTAGACTCTATATGAACATCCTCATCCACACATCTTTTACCTTGATATTCTGATTATCTACATAGATGAGAAATGCATCCCAATGCTCTTCAGCTATGGTCTCCCCTTGTCCATTAAATCTAGGTAAGTATTTTTGGTAATCTCCACTAGGGAGAGCTTTTAAGGGTTGAGGTAAAACTAGCGATGCATATGTAGCTTCCACCATTCGATCCATCATGTCTAATGGTTGATTTTGGGCTGCCATCTTTAAGTTGACTGGTTTAGATGAAGGAAAAACTTGACTAGGACTTGGTTGAAAAGGAGTCTTACCAACTTTGAGGTCAAATAAAGGGATTTTTACAGGAGATAACATCTTTGCTTTCTTGAAATATTTAGGATCAGTAAAAATATGAAAATTACTAACAGGGATTGTAGGTTTCAACCAAGATGAATCTTGTTCCTCTTCCTTTAAAACATAAAAGGGTGATAATAAGTCTATTTGATCAAGGTTACATAAGGCTGGAGATGACTGAGATGTTTTGATTTTCCTAACTGTTTTCAGAATCTGCTCTAGGTCTGAGACACCCAATTGTAAAGGTGAACTAGGTCTACTTCTTGTTCCAACTCCTTTAGTAGCCATTGTGAAATATTTGGTGAAATGTAGTCTTTTAAAATTTGCTAGTTTAATTCCACCTCTCAAAACCAATTAAATGACGAGTAACCTAGGGAAAGTAGGCTTTCAGCTTCTTCCCTGACAATGGCACCAAAGATATTAGTGCCATAAATTGTTCTCAAACTACAAAAGAACAAGCCAACACAATCTCATAAAACAAAATTAAGTAAAATATGTTTTTTAAGGTTTTGGTTGTGCAGTTTGTACACAAGAGGGTAAAAACATCACAAGGCTAAGACAAACACTAAATCTGCAACAATGAAGGACTGAGATGCATAATATATAAAACATAAACTAGAAACAATAAGCACAACACTAAATTTCATCCATAGTTAACAAGCATTTCATGAATAATAACCTCAAATAAGAAATGAATATATCAACTGAGTGATTAAACCAATCAGAAATGAAACCAGTAGATAAGATAAACATGGCTTATAGTTTTCATATATTCCAAATCAGTCATTCAAAATACATAAGAGTTTTTGATACTTAGCTCCATAAATAGTAGCTTGATAGCCTCCCCTTGTACAAAAATTCAAACCCCCAGTCTTTTTCCATCCTTACTTTTATCTTGGTTTCCCAAAGACAGTTACATAACTGAAAACACTACTTTTAGGTCATACTACCGAATTACTCAATAAAAATATAGTCATATAAATTAAACTAACTTTTTCAAAGACTAACTAATAACCACTATTTTTAAAGCACTTTACAAGTCCTTAGCAGCCTCTTCCAAAAGAGCTATCCTTTCTAAAGCTTGAGTCTTCTTTGTTGTTTTCTGATTATCAGCTTCCAGGTCTTCAACTCTTTTTGAAAGCTCTTGATTTTGTTGTATTAGGTCTTGAATGGTTTGATTCAATTCTACATACAGAATTTGTGTCTGTCCTTTCCTTTTCAAATCCTCCTTATAAACTGCAATTAATTCTTGATAGTGGCTATTTACCTCCTCTAAATATTCTCTAAATATTCTGTTAGCAGTCACTAACCCCTCATTTGTTTCATGCAGGTATTCTATCTAATATTTGTATTGTTTAATACTTCTCTGCAAATTCTCATTCTCTGAATCAATGCACTTCCCTTCTGAAACTGGATGCATTTCTTCTGGCATCCAAGAGATTTTCAATTTCTTAAAAATCTCTTCATCTTCCTCTAGCCGCTCTGTCATAGCCACAAGAACCCCTAAAGATTCATTGACTTCAACACTGCAATGGGATGATGGCTTTGCAACCTTTTCTTTCTCTACACAAAAACTTGATATGACTGAATGCCACTTCTTTGAATCATCTTGATGATGGTCTAATATTACCTTCTTTTGAAATTCCTTAAATATCTCTGAAATTTTGGTTTCAGTGAAAGCTAACTTATCTTCTGAAATAATTTGTTTCTTACCCTTCATCTCCTTTACATTTAAATCTTCATTGTCTTCTAACTCTTCTTAAGATGAAGAGTCTTCAATCACTATAATTTTCTTCTGAGCTAGTTTAGGGTTTAACAATTTTTTCATATTCAATCTGAGTTTATTCTTGGGTCTGGTCTTAGGCCTCCAACCTGCCCCAATTTCCCCTAACATGCTCAAGATTTTTCCTTGATGTTTGATAGAAGCTAGCTGAACTACCTTTCTTTTTATCCCTCGTGACATTACCCCTTCTTCAGACTATTTCTGTACATCTTGTTTAGTGTCAACCCTAGCTTCATCAAACAATGAATTTTCCTTATTTTTTGTCTGTACTCCCATAGAAACTTGTTCATGTTCTTTCAAATTTTCATTTACTTCCTGGTTTACTTCTGCATGCTCCAAATCCTTCATTTCTGCCTTTGATATTTCATTTTCCTCAATACTAGTCTGTTGTTCATCTTCACCATTTTCATCTCTTTGGGTCATAGATTTTCTTGGTACATTATCCTCTTCTATCTCGAGTATGAATCTCTTCTTTAGTTTCTTGACCAAATTATGTCCTTTATTTAACTGTCGCTTCTGAGCTTGGTCTTCTTTCTGTGATTGAAATCTAGACCAGAATAGAAAACAATCCCATGTTTTTTCCTTCTTTCGAAGCACAATACTTATGATTAGCTTTATTAGACCATGATGAAATATAGACTGTTTAGTATGGTCTTGATGCTTCTTTACCTTGTTGGACATCTTTTGCAGACTTTTAAGGAAAAAGAGAGGAAGGTTCATCTTTGTTTCATGATTAAGATGCTGCAAAAACCTGAAATGATACTTCAATACAAGTGCAAATCTTCCTTCACAAGTTATATAAATTTGCAGAATTTTTATTGGTTCTCTCCACTCTGGTTTGAACTTCTGGATATGTACTCGCTTACCCCAGTCTGCAACAAAATCTGGAAGCAAGTAATTATGTGCATCAAAGGTAAAAGGTATTTTTTTAAACCAATATTTGCCTTCATCTGGGATCCTTGTAGCCTCCGCTATTAGTTGTCTAGTCAACTCAATCTTTAAGGTGCCAAAAGTTACAATATCTTTATCCAAACCCTGAGCAAACTTATATGAGACCTCTGTGTGATATACATCAATATTCTAAAAAAAGCTTAACCATCCTGCTTCTAAAAACAATCTTGCACAGTCAAGGAAATCTTGAACCCAAGACATATCTAAGGGTTCAGCTCTGTTTGTTTTCCTACTCATCTTCATTTTAGATAACTGAACTTAAAAATTGCTTCCTTCAGTAAAGAACTTTAACTCTATTCAAATCTTGGAAATTTTGACAGACAATGATATGTTGAGAAACTAAACCCCTGAACTGGATTTTATCACTCAAACTAATAAGTATCTTAACTCTATTAACAGAGAAAATTCGACATTGAGCAACAATTGAGTTTATATACTAGCATTCTTAGTTAAACTCCATAATTAATTTTCTGTCAATGCGAATCCGAATACATGGAATATGATAGTAATTGGCCTCATACCTGTCAGAATAGTGGATTCAGCTGCTAGAAATATGTTTTCATATTTTCCAGGTGTCCAATTTCATTCTTAAATCTTTCTCTGACCGCCACAACAATGCCAAACAGTTTCCCTTCAAATCCCTAAATTACCGACCTTCTTCAATGTTTGATTACAAATTGCCAGAACTCTGCCACGACTTTTATGCTCTTCATGTGCTTCAAGATATGCATAACTAAAGGAAAATTTTCCTCATCATGGATAATTATTAATGTTCCACTACTCTCTATCTCATAACTTCTAGACCACTGCAACTTACCCTAATGATTCCTTTCCTGAACTGTTAACACTTATCACAATGATTACTCTGGCCGAAAACACGTATCAAACTCATTAACAAGTGTGAATGACCTCTCCTATGCACGGATTTTGAAAATTTTGAGCCAAAAATCATGATTTTTAGATAGCGTGATTTTCTTGTAGCGTGTGTGTTTAACTTTTTTGGGCTTGCGCTACAAGAATACCTGGTTTAATAATTTTCAAAATAAAAATCACAGCAAAGGGTTAACTTTGGTTAAATGGCTTAAAATAAAACCTTATGATATTTTTTAGAACCTTTAAGTCATATAAACATCCTACAAGCCCCTAAAAACTATAAATTTCGCTAAGTAAAACCAAAATTCGAAAAACCTATGAAGTCAACTTATAAGTACAAACATAAAAATCAAAGAAAAGATTTAAAAGAACCTAAAATCCAAACTTAAAAATGATCAAAACCATGTTTTAAAAAACAAGCAAATGCTTTAAAATGAGAAGCAAAAGCATGCTATAACAACTAGCATAGTAAATCACGTGTTCTAGGCCATTCTGGTCCTCTTGGGATAAAGCCATTATGATGGTAGTAGTAGAGACAACAACTTATAAGATAAAATCCTTTGAATAATTCGAGGGGTGTATCATGGGTGAATGGGTCAGAGTGTGTTTAAGATTATCGAGGGCTCGCTGGGCTTGGTCATCCCAGAAGAACAGAGTATCCTTCTTAAGGAGACGCATATAAACATGTGTTTTCTCAGCAAAGCTACAAACAAAACGACGAATAAAGTTTTCCTTCCCTTGCAAACTTTGGAGTTCAAGCAGGTTGGTTGGAGCAGGAAGGGCGAG
This sequence comes from Pseudotsuga menziesii, assembly GCA_001517045.1. Taxonomy (NCBI): domain Eukaryota; kingdom Viridiplantae; phylum Streptophyta; class Pinopsida; order Pinales; family Pinaceae; genus Pseudotsuga; species Pseudotsuga menziesii. The sequence goes on from LPNX010521025.1 coordinate 151,542, forward strand.
TATTGCAGTGATATTTAATGGATCTATCCGAATACCATCCTTAGAAACCACGAAGCTTAAGAGATGTCCCGTCTCAACGCAAAAAACACATTTGTGTGGGTTTAGCCCTATTTTGTAATGGCGACATCTCAGGAAAATGTCTCTAAGATGCTGAGGGTTATCTTCCCATTACTATGAATGCACAGGGAGATCATCGAGGTATGGCTCCGTGATGTTTTTAATGTCATGAAATGCATAGGACATAGCGTGTTGGAATTTGGCTCTGACGTTCTTAAGGCCAAAGGGTAACTTCCTGTAGGAAAAGGTTCCCCACAGGCATATAAATTTCGTTTTATGCTGATCAACTGGCAATATCTCAATCTGATTGTAGCCAAAAAATCGATCCATGAATGAGAAGATGACACTCCCAGCACAGTTATCAATAATCTAATTGATGTGTGGAGTTGGAAAGTTGTCCTTAGGACAAGCTTTATTCAGGTCTCGAAAATCGATACAGACTCGAATATTTCCTTGCTTTTTGTTCACAGGAATGATATTCGATATGCATTCCATCAGGGGTACAGGATAGATGAATCCTACTTTTAGAAGTTTCTTGACTTCCGCTTTGATGGCCGCAGCCTTCCGCGGATGGACTTGTCTCAATTTCTCCCTAACCAGTCTGGTTGTGGGATAGGTTTTTATCTCATCGACCACAATAGATGGGTCTATCCCAGGAATTTATTCATAATATGGGTCTCAGAAATTGATACAAACTCGAATATTTCCTTGCTTTTTGTTCACATGAATGATATTCGATATCCATTCCATCAGGGGTACAGGATAGATGGATCCTTCTTTTAGAAGTTTCTTGACTTCGGCTTTGATGGCCGTAACCTTCCGCGGATGGACTTGTCTCAATTTCTTCCTAACCAGTCTGGTTGTGGGATAGGTTTTTATCTCATCGACCACAATAGATGGGTCTATCCCAGGAATTTCTTCATAAGACCAGGCAAAAATATATCGGAATTCTTTAAAAAGTGCTCTATACTCTTCAGTTTCATCTATTGAACAATTCTTCCCTATGTGAACATGTTCAATAGTTCCAGGCTTGACTGATATGTTGATTGGAGCCGTTTTGGTAACGTTGCATAAATTTCCTTCAGAATCAGAATCTTGTAACAAGACAGGTGTTTGAGGAACATCGACAACATCAGTACCCAAGAGAGATAAAAAATCATTATCTATCGAGCTGGTATTAGGGAGGAACAAGGATTTGTGATTGTGATCCTCCCATACTTATTCATTCGTATTCATAATCTCTATAATAGACTCGTCTGATGAAAAAGTATGGGAGAGATAATCCAGAATAGGAAGCGAAGGTTCTAACCAGTAAGGTAGGTGGTAAGGATCCGAAGCCACAAGATGAAGATCATCTATATGGACATCGGAAACAGATTGAATGGCATCATAAAATGCTTCATGCGGGCTGAGGGAGGATGTCTCAACAACTTGTTTACCCTTGGGATCATAGCCAAATGAAGAGATCATATTAACAGTCATCATTTATGTTCTAGAAGGGGCTAATGGAAACACACCCATAAGGGTGGAATCCTTCAACATCCCTACCCCAATCAACTGGTAAGGAGGAGGGGACTAACATAGCAACGGGACATTATTTTCCATAGGGGTAGTAACATCCGGTGTATAGAAATCAAGTTGACCAATCATCACAATTATTCCCAAATTCAGAAACTAGAGAGTTCTAAACACCGTCGAAGCGACAACCGTCATAGTGTAAAACCAATTTTTTCTTAAGAGAAGATTCTAGTCTAACGGGGCATCTACTACTTCCACCTAAATGGAAATAGTTTTCCCCCCTAGCTCAACTCAAAGTGTTAGCATGAGACCATGGGGATGGAAACCTCTTCCATCAAAGGCTTTAAGGGTTGTTGGTGATTTTACAAGCTCAAGACAGCCAATGGATTTCCAATAGGACATAGACAAAACTGAAGTTGAAGCACCTTCATCTAGAACAGTCCTAAATACCTTTTCCCAACTACTCTTGTTACGATCTGAAAATCCAGTTGGTGAGGTAATTTAGGTTTGTGGTTCTCCGTATTGAAATGAATCAGATTCGTGTCACTTGGGTCCATGGCTCCTAAGGCGGTTAATAAGTTTTTTCATTGTGTGGGACAACTTTGGAGTACTTCTAAGGCAGACATAGCACATGGTTCCTGAGATAGGTCTTCTATGACATTATAGAACTATGCAGCTTGGGCATTAGGGTTAAAAAAGACCTTCCTAAGAGTACTCTTGGGCAGACGCAAACTCATGTCGAGATTAGGCTTCTCTATGGTTAGGGGACCATTAGACAAGGATGCAAGAGAACCAGTAGAAGGAGCTTTATCTGGAGAAGGTTTTTCAGTCTTCTTCTCCTCAGGCTTGTCATATGACTGACTTCGAGTTGCTATATTAATAGTCTTCGATGACATCATTTGAATTTCCTTGGTTAGACATGTGGTCTACCAGTTGTTGCTAAGAAGGAAAAGGATCCGTAAGGACTGCCAGTGCAAGGTTACTCTTTAGAAACTTGTTAATTTCATCATGACGAGGACACTCCTTCGTGAAATAATAGCCACCACACTATAGGAAGGGATATTTAGCTTTCCTTTTTCCTTTATTTTCATTCTTCGGGGCCGTAGGTTTGGGATTTTCCTATTGGTTTCTGAGTTTCTTGTTTTTACCTTTTCCCTTTTTCTTACTACCAAATGATTGTGTACTTTGAATAGCATTCACCTCGGTGGAAAGCGTAGGATTGGAAGGAGTAGTAGTGGAAGGGTTGGGTTGTTTGAAATCTTTTACTACTGATGGGGGCTGGATTGAACCGATAACCCCATCAACAAAAGTTTCTGCAGGTGGTTTAAAAGGGTCTATACTGGGATGAGGAGCTTGAGGAATAAGGTCATACAAAGTTCCATACTAGGAATACACCAAATCTAGATACTGAGCGCGACTAATGGCCTTCTCTTCAGTAACACCACCCCCCATAGCCACATCTTGGGCAATGGGTGGCAACAGAGACTTCATAAACCAATTAGCTAAGAGTTGGTCCAGAATAGAAGCTTTAATGAGCCTTCTTCACCTTCTCCACTCATGAATATGATCTAAAATATGTGTGGAGGTATTTTGACATAGAGAGGTCAAAAGGTTTGTACCCATTTCATAGCGAATGGGTGCTTGAAAGTGTGTGAGGAAGACAGTTGCCAAAGCACTAAAATCCACAAATGAATGTCATGGAAGTTTGATATACCACTTCATGGCCATACCGGTCAAAGTGCACTGGAAGAGTCTCAATCGAATAGATTCATCCATCAAGGATTTTGACGAACACCATAGATGGAAAGTCATAACATGATTCTTGGGATCATCTCCCTGCTTACCATCGAAGTTTGGAATGTCCGATGGTAACTTGACTGGAATAGGGGGACATGAAGGATTGTGCTGGATGGGTTCGTTAATCAACTTGGACAAATTAGGTAAGTCCAAAGTTTCTAGAAAAGGTAACTGGCGATTTGGTTCAACGTACTGGTAATATTGATAAGGCATGTAACCACCAGTAGGACCGTAAGTGGACTAGTACACAGGTTGTTGAAAAGGCTGATGAGACGATGAACCTCCAAAATATGGACCTCCAGGGTTAGGGCCACCAGGAAAATTAGGAGGAGGACTGCCAGGACCACCGGGACCACTAGGACCACCAAGGGGAGGACCACTAGGAGGAGGACCACCAGGATCTCCAGGGGGAGGACCTATGGGACCATCAAGGGGAGGACCACCAGGACCTATGAGACCACTGGGGGGGAGGTCCACCAAGACCTCGAGGACCACAAGGAGGAGGGCCCCCAGGGGGAGGGACTCCATAAGGTGGCCCTCCGGCACCTCCAGCCATATGAATAGGTATTCCTCCCAATGCTGGCATATAGGACCAGTTGGGTTTCCCCATGGGGAAAAAGTATTTTCAGGATATCAAATTCCAGTGTAATACATGCATGTAGGGGTAGGTTGATAATTCATATTTCCTACAGGTACTTGATTTGATGTGTAACCATATCCCTAGGAAGCTTGATTAACCACAGGTTTTTCCCCTAAGGGTTGACCTGAACTCAATGGAGGGTTAATTATATTCGTATTGGTAGGAGGAACGTAAACTGTGGATGTGCCTAAATTAGAGGCCTGTCTATTATGAGTAACAACTCCACTAGAAGGTAACATAGATCATGCCGGGGGTTTCCCCCTAGCATTAAAAGGTACCAATACAACTGGAGTTGAAGGTCGCCCCCTAGCCCTAGAAGACCTAGGAGGACTAGAAATAGACCTAACATTTGCAACCGTAGGGTCAGAAGTTTGATTTGGGTGGTGTGAATTCTCAACAGGATCAATAGGTTTCAGAGAATCAACCAGTGAATGATATCAGGCTGGACAAGGATCCATATTACAGGGAAGAAGAACCGAAATAGGTTCTTTATGAAGGATAGGAGATGTTAGGATCGTATTTAATCTCTACATTCTCTCTTGAAAATCTTGTCCATGGTGAACATCTTCTTGAATTTATATATACTCTTGTTCACTTGGTGAAGATTGTTCAGGAGACGGCCTATGTACCCCAAATGAGGAAATGATCTGTCCCATAGAAGTTCCCCAAAATGGAGCATCAGGACCATAGTATAGACGAACAGGGTTGTCAACACGACCTTCAACAGGACCATGGAAAGAAGTGTCACCCACAAGAGGTTGTTGGACCAAGGGAGTAATGTAAGAAGTGAATTGGTCTTCGCTTTATACAACTAGGTTCTCTTCCAGATGGGAAGTAGTTGTAGCTCCTTAGTCAGTAGCTTCCATTGGACCTTCTCTTGTGACGGGAGGAAAGTTGGGTGGCAAGCCCTGTGTTCTTCTGGATCGTTTCAAATGAAACTCAGCCAGATTGCATAGTCACTAATCTAACCTAGGGTTTTAGAGCTAAAAAAAACACGCCAGAAAAAACTCTCCTACTCAAGCTACAAGCCAATAAGCAAAATCAAATGATAGGATGAGCTCAAATCATTGGCCTCTCACCAGGATTCTTAAGTAGGTGCAACTCACTATATAACACAAGGGTACATGTGTAGTAATCTCCCCAAATGTTTTTTTCGGTGTATTTCTCTACACAAGACAGCCAAAGGGCTTTTCATGGATACATAAGGTATCCTAGTGGGGTCTTTCAATATACTCAAGGTACGTGGGAGCTCAAATTGGTAGTAGTGGTGTCTAATGCACAACCGTTCACAAGGGGCCTTCCGATATACAATTGAGTATGTGAAGTACCTTTCTATATACCTCAAGGGTACATGAAAGGCCGTTCAATATATCGACGTGTTGTAGGCACAACAGATCCCATGTTTTCAATAAAACATGGGAACCCCAATTTTACATGCAAGGTAATTTTTTTGAATTCCTTAAATCATTTTGATGCCCCTATCATATTTGTCGTGATTTCTTTGTTTTATAACTTAGCCAAATTTATGAAATCTATGCATGATTTCTATGTGTTTCATGAGTTGTGTGAGACCATCTGTCAGTGAAATTGTTTCACCCCGCAACCTGCATCCCGCACATGCAGAATGTGGGATATGGAGAGGTTTTTTGATGCATGTGATTTGTGATTCCGCAACCCACATCTTGCAAATTGCGGGTTACGGGGTGTGGAGAGATATTTTTTTTTATGCTTTTGTTGCATGTTCTCGTAACACGTAACCCGCAAATGCAGGATGCGGATTGCGGAAAATTTTGAATCTCTTCTGTGAATTGGTCTTGATCTGATGGTTGGGATTGGTGTGTAAATATTTAGGTTTTTATTTTCTTTCTTCTTATCTTTATTGGTTTATAAGCGATTTCATGGCTTCCTTCATTATATCTTCTATTTTTGTGCTTCGATTTCTTTCGGTCGCATTCTTGAGACAAGGGCTTGAAGACATTATTCATTTTAGATGATTTAGTTCCTAGTTGCTTGCATGCTCTTTTATTGGTCAAGTATGATAGTTTGCTTTCATTTTCAATCTAATTATTATTTTTCACAAAAACATAAGTGTCGTTGCCCTTTGATAAATGAATCTTATTCTATGTTTTAAGGGTATTTATGACTTGATAAATGTATATATATGGAAATATTTTGTGATATTATTTATTCTTTTCCATATAATTATTTTTGATAAATTTTCAAGTTATATTTTCTAACCTTAATATTTAAAGTTCATCATAAAATCATAATTATTAATCAAATGATCATTTCATATGAAAAATCTCAACAAAATACTAATGTGAATAAAATATTTTATGTGAGATGTTTGAATGAGACCATTTGGAATACGAGCTCAACTAAGATAGCCTGAGATCATTTTAATGAGAATTACTCGGCGATGCTGCCATTTACCAAATCACTAAAATTAAGGAAATAAGATGTCAACATGCTGCTCTATTTTCTGCCACAAATTTGTAATTTGGTTGTTGAGTAATGAAGACGAAAATTATATCAATGCCACATGCTAATTAAGAAATATCATGGCCAAATGAGAATTGTAAACTTTTGTAATATATTTTCTCCACGAAGTTCGCTGTTAAAAGGATAAAAAATGCAATTCATGGAGATGCTCTAAATGAGATGCCTCCAACACATCGATTTCTTTGGGATTCACGATTTCCAGGTGTTGTTCTCAGCCACAGATATCACGGAGTCTCCAGGATCTACCACTTTTCCATATAGAAACTATCCTAGACAATCTCAACAAATCATGATTAGATTTTATGACTGAGTGAATTTCCAATAAAAGATTGGCATGAAATGTCACAATTGTATGGGAACTCCACGTTACATTGCCAGACATCAGTGGCAAAGACATATCGTTCATGTGTATGAGTTTTCTTTGAGTTTTCCACATTTCACGCAGAAAATATATGCCAATACCATTCACAGCAAATACCTTAGATCGATGAAGACATGTTTAACCCTTTCTTTATCTTCTCTCGTCTCATTTGATTTTTATCAGTTTCATATTTTTAGATTTTACTTTTCATATGTTAGTTTTATATTGTTTTGGGATTTAGTATGCTTGGATTTGGATTACTCAAAATAATTTATTGTTTGATATGCATATTTTGGCGGAGGGAAAGAAAAAGTTACTGAAGCAAGAAAGAACACAAAAACATTTTGGAAAACTAGATTTCCGTCATTTTTGACAAATGATTTTCGGCAGCGAACTGCGGGCAAACAAAGACGAAATAGAAAAATCCGAAACATGGGTTTTTTTTGCAGAATATACCCATTTACCAAAATCGTGAAGAAGTTCCTAAAAACAGTGAACCATTTGGGAGATTTGAGGGGTTATCTAGACACATTTTCTCCCGTTGCGGCCAGCAAGGAGAGTCAGTTCGCTTCTCAATTTTTTGTTTATTTGTTTTCTATTTCCTATTTAAACTAGAGCATAGATTCCTAAGAGAAGGGGGGGGGGCATCTCCAGATCAGGGAAATGATTTATTTTTTCTCTGTAAATTTCTTTGAGCTTATTAGACAGTAATCCTATGGAATCATAACAGCTTTGTATTTTTACTGAAGCTAAAAGAAACTCAGACATTACTGTAGAAAACCATTGTTGCAAGTCTTTTGGAGAATAGGAAACACTGCTGCTAGGGACTTTTTGACTTTTGGAGGAAGGATGACTGATACAGGATATTGAAAAACACTTATTTTTTTCATAAGGTTTTGTGTAATTTGTTTCAAGAAGTCTGAATAAATACAGTATTGTCGTTTCTTATCTCTTGTACTTAATCTATCAAATTTCTTTGACAGGTTCTAGTTTTCTTGTTCCAAATGATCAGATAGTGCTGCGATTCATTTGTAATTGATTAATGTTTTTGTTTAACTCAGATTTCTCTCTGTTTTTTATAAAAGCATTGATAAAGCTTCATGAAATTTATTTTATGAATTGTCTTTATCTATTTTTGCAAATGTTTCAGCAGTAAGAGTTTTATAGCTTATATGTTGGTTTTTCAACTAACTTGAGCACCTACAGGTTACCTTGAATGATTTAATCCTGATTTACTTTTATTTATTTTTTATTAAACAATTGTAATTTGAGTAAGAAGAGTTTCATATCATTTACATTTTTGCCAATGTGGTGAATTACTTGTTCTTCAAACACCTCAAGACAAAATCTAATTCATTCATCACCCTTTTCAAAGTAATTTAGATTTAGATTAGGTTTTTCTTCCTATTTAGGTTTAAGTTTTCCTTTTCTTTTTCTATCATCAACTCTTTGTTTTCCAATCTAGAAAATAGATCATCTGTGGATCGAATTCAACCATAAGCCAACGGAGGCTACAAAATTATCCATGGGAGATTACCATCCTGCGTGGGATTGTTTGAATCCTTTGGCTAGGTTTTCTCTGTGTGTTGTGTTGAGGCCTGGAAATTCGCAGGAAACAATAGCAAGGGATTCTCCCCAGTCAACATTCCCAACTAGCCCATGACTGTTTGGTATAGGGAATCCGTCAGGTTTGCGGTCCAGCGACCGTAGGTCAAGTAACAAAAACAAAGGTTTTACTGGTTGCGGCCTGGTCTACCGTGTATTTTTTGTATTTTTGACTTAATGTATGAGATGCAAGTGCCCAATTAACAATGCAGGGTGATAAGGATGCAAGGGGCCATCACAATGTGATGCACAGGTTCTTACCTCTCGTCTTAGGACTCGCGAGCATCTTTATCACATATGCAGCAATGAAGTAAACTAACTAACTATCTATCTATCTATCTATCTATCCCCGGGGAGCCAAATCACAACTTATTTATGAGTAATGTGTGTTGTGCATGCATTATAAAGAGAAATGATAGGTAGCTGATATTTCTTCCAACAACACACGAATAATTAAAGATATTTCAACAATCAGATAGCCAATTGTTTTATGAACAGCATACATTACTCATGGTGGTAATTCCACAAAATAAACTAGAAATCATTTAAACAAGAACATAGGTTCTAAGAGTTAGAACGATCTCACGGTTAATGGACAAAAAGCTGGAAAAACAAAATAGTTCCTATTTTCGCCATCCACAGCATAACATTTGAAAGTCCCACCAATCTTTCTCCAATAGGAAAACAATATTTCTTTATTGCAAAGAGAAATAGTTCTTCTTACAATATCGCTTTTCATGTCCAACTGGGAAAAAGCCCCTTTTCCCTCTAAGTCTTCTATATTTATACAAAAGGGAGAGACTGTTGGGATGCCCAAAAGTGACCTTTGGGATTCCCAACTCCTCACCTCCCAATATTCTCAAATATCTACAGAATCGTTACATATTACAAAAAGTGACCAATCTTCTATGAGAAGGGTCCCACTTGGGCATCCAGAAATTTCTTCCACACCAAAGCTTCAGAGGCAATGCCCTCAAATGCACAAGTTTCCAAAAATTGGATGTTGATCTCAAAATTCGCAGCCTATTTCTTTATAGCCTCAATCCTGGCTACGCTCAACCGAAGTTGATCCTCCAAAAGCTACACGCTGATGGCTGAATGATCTACTTCTCTCCTTAAGATCTGATCATCCAGGGCTTTAATCTGCTGCACTTTCGCTTGCTCCTCCTGATATCTCTTCTGCAACATCTCCACAAATGAGTTGTGGTCCGGGAAAGCATCAAGCCTCTGCTCGGCCTCTATCTGGCACCGGTTGTAGGTAATAAGGAGCCTTCTGAAAAACTCCGAGCATGCTCCTTTCGTCTTCTTAACAGTTTTCTTGAAGTCCTCTGCGGTATTTATAGCAAATTATAGTAATTCATAATCCCACTTGAGGGCCTGTCGATCCTTTGATGGCAGTTCTGTTGGAGTTTCTTCATTGTTTTCCAGCCTCGCCATTCTTGCAGTCAGGACTTCAAGGACGTACTGAGATCTATTGACAAAATAAGAGGATGTCTCCAGGATTTCCTCCAATCGGCCATCTACTTGCAGCACTTTGCACGTCTCTTCCTCTATAGCAGTCTATAGCTGCAGCATCTTATCCTTTTGGGCCAAGACATGCTCTTTGAACGGTTGGAGGTTAACCTGCTGCTCCCTTGCTTCCTCCAGAGCAGTTGTTAGAGAAGAAATCTGCTCTTGATGTTTCTTTTACTGTTCTTGGGTGTGCATCTCACTGGCCTCCAAGATTATCTTTTGTTGCTCTTCTAGCTCTTCTACCTTTCCCAGCAGCTGTTCCTTCTCCATCTTTAGCTCTTGATATTCTTTCTGCACTTTCTCCAGGCATTATTGTGTAGTCTCCCTGGCTTGTCTCTCTACTTGGAGGGCCTGCAATTAATCCTTTGAGGCTCTTTTCTCTTCTTTCATGTACTCATACTTTCTTTTCATCCTATTGCTTTCCTCTCTCTCCCTTCGCAATGTGTCTTTCAATTGAGCAAGGAAATTCTTGGATAGCTCCAAGTTTGTCATGATCTTATCCACATTATCTTCTGAAGCTTGAATCAATGTTGCTCCGGATCTAATGGTGAACCTTGGATCTCTGTCCCCAACACAACAATCGTATCCATTATCATTTTACTAGGCAGACCTCTTGTTTCAACCCTCCTTTCTGTTCTCTTCACTATCCTCTTTGTTGCTCTGTCGTAGAAAACAATATTGAAATCAGGGATTTCTTCCCCTACCTTCTATACAAAGGGGACCAACTTGAGTGTGGGGACCATGGGTGTGCTGGCAGTAGGTACTTGCGGGTCCTAAACCTCAGGGTTCTCCATGTCTTGGGTCTGCCCTTCAGCTGTGTCAGAGGCTGACTGTTCTGTCCATGTCTGTGTCAGCTTTAGCCTCTCTGCTTCTTGTTTCTGTAGCTCTTCATCGAGCTTCTTTTTCTTTTCTTCTTCTTATTTCCTTGCATATTCTTCTGCTTTCCTAGTTGCTTCTTGGGCATCTTTTCTTTTCTCTTCTTCTTCTATGTGCAGCCACCCTGCAGCTTCCTGTGCCAACCTTTGGGCTTCTTCATTTCTTCTCTTGGCTTCTTCCTCAGCTTTTGCTTGTTCATATCCCTTCCCACCTTTGGTCATTATCTTTTTCTTGAACCTTCTTCTCAAGGCTGTCATGTTCAGTGCACTTCAGAAGACAGATTCTTCTCTATCCCAATGGTGGGTGTACTCAAAGTGGACATTTTTTTCTTTGCAATGATCGTCCACTTTGCTGTGGGAATCATTCCTGTGGAAAGGCATCTCACCAAAATGAAACCTTTCCAGCTCTTCTACAAATTCATCCGCTTTCTTCACCCTGGTGAATCTGTAACTTCCTAATTTGAAGGGAAAAGGAGGGTAGGCAGTCTTCTTATGCTCAAACAAGAAACTCCCTATGCCATCCAAGAAGACTTGCCTGACTGCTTCCTTGTGGATGATGTAATCAGTGGCGTATTTGGGCAGCAGGGAAGGATCTCTTGAACCTCCAAACATCCTGAAGTAAAGGCCATCTTCAGTCAGATAATAGTCCGCATATTATTCCATTACTTGCAGCGCCTCCTCTGACATGCAATCACACTCCTTCAGGAAATGAGTGTATATAATGGCATAATAAACTGTTCACAGACTTCTCGGTAATGGCTGTGATACTTGTGTGCCCACAACGGTTTATACGCAGAATAGACAGGCATTCTTTCCCTGTCCCAGATGCACCTGAGGCCGGGGAAAGGTTGATTGCACAATATACAATCTACAAGTATGGAACTCATATAGAATTCCGATCTCTTTTGGGCCACTCCTCCCAAAGCCGCGGCCATGCAAGCTGAAAGATTATTTGATACAATGCTGGCCTAGTTGAAAATTGTCCCCTGGGTTGCAACATAAAAAATGATGGGCATCCATTCCAGTTTGAAGAGCCTGCCATGGGCTCTCCCAAAAATCCTATTTAGCATTAAAGCTATGAACTTATATGGGGTCCTTAAGCTTGTTGTATCATAATCACCCGTTGGCCTGGTTTTGAAATGTTTTTCGGGCAACAACATTCTTTTCATAGTCTCAACAAGGTCCATTCTAACGTTGTTCAGCCAATCATCAGATAAAAACACTTGTGCTTCTGGCAGGTGATAGGCCAATGCTACATATCCAGGGCTATAAGCAGCATAGCCCTGTTTTTCAACATTCTCCAGGATCATTGTTGTTACATCTGCCTGGGGCAGGATCCAATCAATTACTTCAAAGCATGGGAACAACTCTGTTCTGGTGGCAATATTCATGAGTGAATATCTCTCGATATTAGCATATATGATTTCTTCTTCCAGGCCCATATCAGGAACTTCTCTGCGCATGATCAACCTGTAAATTCCCCCCCACTAGTATTCAGGTTCGACACCAGATACACACTTAGTATCCTCATATATGTATTCAGTTTTGGTGACAATTTCCACCTCAGGCTCCTCCTCGACCACAGGGGCCTTCTTCTTTTTCCTCTTCGACATTGTGAGTTTGAAATCTTCCTACCATATATAACATTGTAAACATTAATCCATTCTCGGCTAAGTTGCAAACATTTACATAACAATGTGCAACGTTTTACTCCTTCTATGGGTACCATGACAACAATTAGTTAATGAAGCAAATATATGCATGTATATAAGTTGAAATGGCCTAATTAACAGAACCATTGAAACACAATGTGCAGTGTTTAGTGACTTTGTCTATGTCTAGCATGATGGAAAATAGTTATATGCAGTAAAATGTGCAAGCTACCACTGCTTTCCAATACCAACAATTCTAACAATATAATCGGGCGGGAAAAACATCTACATTAACATGAATAAAACCTCTACTCTCTGCGGGTGCCATTATCATTCCGCTGCGCGGGATAGATAGGGGAAAATACACAAGATTTCAATGGTGCTCTAACAAAACCATGCCCATGCACTTATGGTCAACAAACTAAAAGCAGTGGCATATCCCCTTCCCCCGGCTTGGGTTCAAAATCGACTGCACGCGGAACGACGCGGCGAAACGCTATTGCTATTTGGGGATGTGGGTAATATGAAAACCACAAAAAGGGGAAGAGGGCGACCACTTCAAGTGCCACAGGAAGGCCTTGAAAGCCTCCCCCTGCAAGAACATCATCATACCGGGCATTTTGGTGCAGACAGCGTAACGGCCATCTGCACCAAGCCCTCATTCACTAAGAGTAGGGTCACAGACAAAAGGCCGCGGGAAAAATACTACTCTGTGGGTCAAAACATCTGCACTAACAGTCATGATACAACCCCCCCCTACTATATATGCATGTAGCTAACGGGGTGAAGAAAACGACTGCAAAAAAAACCTAACCGGGGGGAAAAACCATCAAACGCTCAAACGGAACGAGGAAAGGCAAATACAAGCCTACCTGGCAATGCAGCGTGTAACCGGCGTGAAGAGACCTATCAAGTTTCCAAGGTCGAGACACCTGGAATGTGGGTACCGAAAACGAGGGACTGGGTGAGTGCGAGCGGGTGACAGCACACGACTATGACAGTTCGCGACAATCCCAACAGTAATAGAAAATAAAATAATCCAACAATCCCAACCCCATATATATATATGGTCAACATGCGCGGTGGGGGAAAATTTAAAAGATCGGACGTCGGAGATCTTTGGATCAGAAGTCGAAAGTATATTTCTTTCTGCAGCGGCGGATGGCCAAATCGCTAAGCCATCCATGGAGACATATGTAATGGAACCTCGGAAGATTAATCGTCAGGAAAATAGTGGAAACGGGAGCTGCAACGGTGGAGCCATGAAGGATAAATCAATCCGCAATTCCAGATGACCAAACCATTACTCTATCCGTGGGGATAGCTGAGAGATAACAAACAACGCGTGTCGAAACTTTAAACCACCGGAGCGGAAGCGGGACGGGAGCCGCAATGGCGGATATACAAAGGACAGCTCATCCCACCATACGCAAAGTCCTTATTGGAGGAGAAACCATTAATGAACCAGAAGAGTAATGTTTTCGTAGCCGCAACGGTGAAGGAACAAAGGATAAAACATTCCGCAGCACAATGTCTGAATCGGAAGAGAAACGACTAAGAGATCGGCAAGGTTAGAGCTTATTTCATCCGCAACAGCGAAACCACAAAGGATATCACCGTCCACAACGTCAGCGCTTAAAATGACTCAATCAGCCGGAAGGATAGAGCTTTCCGCAGCCGCAACGGCGGAAACCCCATAACTCAAGGATTGACGAAAATAACAAAGTGGGGCCGCAAAATGAAACAGTAATCGGGAGAGATTGCAATTTGTCGTCCGCAACTGCGGAGGAAGTAATAATAATAGTTTTGATGTAAAACCAAAAGGTAGCCGATGTGAAAACCAACGTATCGGACAGAAAGTCGAAGTCACGACTTGTTATTTTTCCGCAACGGTGGGAGCATCAACCAAATAATCTTCCGATCCAAGCATGATGAAAACGCATTTAAAGCAATGATGAAGTTGGACAAATAGTGGGTTGTTTTCGACATTAGAGGAAGAATCGAAACAAGTGGTAGATAATTCCAAGCATTAGAAAATCCTTTTGAAACAATGTTAGACCAAATCAAAGAAGCAAGTCAAGCTAATCTAAGTAAAGGAGGGTCCCAAATTTTTTTGGAATTTTGGAAAATTGTTGCAGCTGCAACATGTTGCAAGCCTTAAACACCCTAATTAGCCACATATTTAGCTGAGGCTTCAACAAATGGAGCTGGAAGGAGGGTTGACTGGAAAGTAAGCCCTTTCAGTGTTTTTTCTTTAACTTCATTTATTTTTGAAAATGGCTCATATTATTGTTCTAGATCATGCTTTCAGTTTTCCTAGGTCTGCTGGACGTATTTCTAGAGAGAACTAATTTCTTGCAATGATTGAGCTTCAAAGGAGAAGGTAAGATCTCTGCATCTCAACAACTTTATGAATTTAATGATTTTATAAACATATCTAATGGGAATGAGAGATGCAGAATGTTTACCGCTACTTTCGAAGGAAGAATTCGGAGTTGGTATGAATTTCTACCAGCTAAATCTATTCATTCATGGAAACAATTCATACAGTTATTTCTTAGTGCTCATGAGAATTATAGTTATAAAAAACTTGGTTTCGAATTAGAAAATATTCGTAGATACTGTTGAGGCCTGGAAAATCGCAGGTGGCAACAGTAAAGGATTCTCCCCAATCAGCGTTCCCAACTAGCCCGCTGACTGTTTGGTATAGGGAATCCGTCCGGTTTGCGGTCCGGCCACCGTAGGTCAAAGTAACAACGAGGGTTTACCGGTCGCGGCCCGGTCTACCGGAATTTGTATTTTGACTTAAAATATGCAATGCATATGCCTATCTAAACCATGCAGGCTGGTTTAAATGCAGGGGGGCGGTCACAAAGTGCTGCGCAGGTTCTTACCTCTCGTCTTATGCTCACAAGCAAACAAACCAGATACGCATGGAAATGACTAATTATCTACACTATCCCTGGGGAGCAAGGCTATCATCTTAAATGAGCAATAAAGAATCACATACTGTAAGAAAAACTACAGATAGCTGATATTTTTCCCAAAGCACATGAACTACAAATATTCAAATAACCAGTTAACCGATCATTCTATGACAACAATTATTACTCATAGTGCAAATGTATCCCAGAAAAGACTGCAGAATAATTAACAAGAACTTAGGTTCGAAACATCAACTATCCTCATAGCGCATGAAATACAGCTAAACACGAAAGAGTTCTTCTTCAGCATTATTCATTGAATAGCATTAGTACATTTCACTTCTTTACTCCTTCCAGCAGGCAAAATTGCAGTTTACTTCAAAAAACGAAATAGTTCCTCTTCCGAGTCAACAGTTACAAAATTTGCTAAGGGAAAAAGCCCTCTTTTCATCGGGTTTCCCATTATTTAAACAACAACTGATGTCCCCTGGGTTCCCTCAGCGCGTGACCTTTCAGCGCTCTTGGTGATTCAGCTTCTCTCCTGGCCGTTTCATTTTCTTCAATCATTTGAATAAATGTTTTACCCTATGACAGTAACTGCTGAAACGCTTCAGTGGCGCCTTTCTCTTCCATTTGGGTTGTCTCTTTTCTTGCCGTAGGTCGCCTTTCGTGACTCTTGTGATTCTCCCTGCACGTAATTTATGCGCATTATCCACTAACTTGAGACATCGAACATCAAAATTTTATAACCCTAGTAAAAAAATTCACAAAGAAATTGGCCTGGCTTTACGGGTGGAACCTAAGAAGAGAAACGGCTGTCGGGTGGGCTAATAATCAGGCATTGTATGGGTAAGTTTCGGGGAGCCACAATGGCGGGCGAGCACGGGAAGAGAGGAAGTGGGAAACGAGCGTCGTAGGTGATCGGACGGCGGAGGAGAGCGGATCGGTGGGCAGACTGCTCCGCCACCCGCAACGGCGGACGGGGTG
>LPNX010521033.1:11111-173437 GCA_001517045.1 Pseudotsuga menziesii
TCATATTTAGAGAACTTCCGAATTTGGGACTCAGATCTAGAGGCCCCAAAAAAATTTATATCTTAAAGGTGGGATTTGCATAAATATGAAGATGTCAGTTACATAATATATTACGCAACATAGCCATTAATACTTCAAACAGATGTACACAGTCATAATAGACAGCCTCGAGAATGGCAAGCTAATTACAGTCCCAGGTTTCTATAAGCATAGCATATCCATCAATGTTATTAGGATTTTATATTTTACACAACATGATGCAGTTACTACCAACTAACAACCAGATGAAACATAATTCAGATTTATCAGCAGGCAAAATTTGGACTCAATTCTATATGCCACCACAGCAACAAAAAGCATCAATGTGGGTTTTGTAAATTTACAATGATGTGAGTAACTTTACCAAAACAAGGCATTAACTCTTCAAACAAATGTATACACTCATAACAGACAGTCATTGACAACCTCAAGAACCGTTAGCTAATTACTGTCCCTGGTGGGATTTACCTAAAGAGGATTATGTCAGTTATATTACCAAAAACAGACATTAATACTTCAAACAGATGCACACATGGTCATAACAGACACATCCATTTGCAACCTCAAGGATGGCAAGGTAATTTACTAATTACAGTCACAAGTTTCTAACTTTCTATACATATAGCATATCCAGCAATGTCACTAGGATTTTATATCGTACACAACTAGATTCAGTTGCTACCCATTAGCCATCAGATGAAACCCACTCCAGATTTATCTTAAGGCAAAATTTTGACTCAATTCTACATCCCCCACAACAATCAATAGCTTTAATGTAGATTTTGTAAATTTAGGATGATGTGATTAATTTTACCAAAACAAGGCATTAACACTTCAGACAAATGTATACAGCCATAACAGACACAGCCAATTGCAACATTAATAATGGCAAACTAATTACAGTCCCAGGGTTCTATATGCATAGCATATCCAGCAATATTATTAGGATTTTATGGTGTACACAACTTGATTCACCTGTTACCCACTAGCCACCAGATGAAACCAGCTCCAGATTTATAAAAAGGCAAAATTTGGACTTAATTGTAGATGCCCCCACAAAAATCAATAACTTTGATGTGGGGTCTGTAAATTTATAACGATGTGACTAATTTTACCAAAACAAGGCATTAAACATATATACAGTCATAACAGATGGCCATTGCCAACCTCAAGAACAGTAAGCTATATACAGTCCCTGGTTTCTATATACATACTATATCCAGCCATGGAATGAGGATTCAATTGCTACCCACAAGCCACTAGAGAAAGCCGAATTCAGATTTAGCAGAACTGCAAAATTCAGACTCAGATCTAGATGCCCCAACAACAATTAATAGCTTTAAAGGTGGAATTTGCATAAGTAGAATGATGTCAGTTATATTACCAAAAACAGCCATCAATACTTCAAACATAAACACAGTCATGACAACTTGTTGAAGTTTTATTTTGACTTCACACGCTGGGAAACAACCACCAGGATTCCATTAAATCAGATAATTAATTGTTCTTCCAATGCCTGTTCAGATTGAATTTAATAATTTGAACTCTGTAGAGATTTTTTGAACAGAAATAGTATTACACAATATTACGGCCTCTCTTTAACATGGGATTCCCCTTAATGAATCCTAGTTTTCTAAGCTATAAAATATGCTTTCCTTGTTTTGTTTTGTTTTATTAGCAAAGTAGTCTTGAATATCTCCATGAAATACACCGCAAAGAGGGACACAATAATAGCAAAGATTCTGAACCATTATACTTTTTTTGCTTTATCAGTAGTAAGCCTTTCCATTAGTTAAAATAAAAGTAGCACAATGAAGTTAATCAGACAACCCAGTGGGTGTTAGCAAATGAAACCGACCAGGATCAAGACTCTTCAAACTTTCAAATACAACTGATAAGGAAGATCCTGAATAGTTAAACTGGTAGTTATGCATGGATAACTCATAGCTGATGAATAGATAACCAACACTGTTATGCCCTGCTTCACATTCAAGCTGAAATGGTTCTTAAAATTATCAATATCAATCATAGTTACAACTCATCAAATTATCAGTTGTGGTACATGAACTCTCTTTTTTAAAAATAATTTATAGTTTTAATCTTGTGTTTCTTGATATAGAGACTCTGGACAGATTTAGCATACGTAATAAGTTAATACAATAACAGTAGGAAACTCTCATCCTCCTCCCAGGAAGTTGGTCTGGAAGCCAGCTTTCAAGTGAAAATTTGGACTCTACATGTGGTTGGTCATGCCTTTTGGAAATGAGACCTTCACATGTCACTTTGGTGCCTTTGTGTTGGTCTACTTGCATAAACATTCTTGTCTATACAAAATCCGGGAGCACCATTGGAATATGTTGGATTTGCTTCATCAAATTGAACTCCAGGTGCCAAGCAGATCTTGATAAAGTCAAGGTACTCAAGCAGATATTTCCACTAATGCCATGGCATAGTCCAACTTTTCTGAGGAGACCCTTCTTCCATACCAATTCACCAGCCTCAACTGCAGCTTGACGAAAGACAGGTTCCCCTGGAAGTACCTATACAAACAAAAGGCCTTTTAATACTGAATATAGAAGAAGAAAAAATGCTGACAGTGAACCTATAACCTATAACACTTACTTACTGTCTTAAACTCCTTGCTACTACTGCACAAGATTCAATAATTTCACTGCATAATGCAAGATCCTCCTTATTTCCAGTTATCTGATATGATAAGAAACACATGAATGCTTAGAAAAAAGTAATTCAACAAACCTAATCTCCAGAGCGATATTAGGCTTAGAAAAAAGTAAGACTATAAGCATAGCCATCTAGAAGCAAGTATAAACTACCATCAAATGCTAGTTGTAGCAAGTATAAACTAGCCATCCATGAAGTCACCCTGATGTCTACAAAAACTTTCAATCTCCCATGTAATGGAGTTAACACAAGTTCAGCAACAAGAAAGTGCAACTTAAGACCCTGAAAGGTATGTATTTGATAAAATTTAAACATAAGCAGTTAAAAAAAGCTAAAATATAATCAAGGATGTAAATATTAGTGAGCAGGTTGTCTATAAAAATATGCATAATTAAACTCTGCCATTAGAACTCTGCCAGCATGCTATATGTGGAATATTTTAGAAAGTCCCAGGCATGGATTAAATGTTTGATCAATATACTATGGAATTATAGATGGACAAATTTATAAATTGTCAATAGGAATAACTATAGAGACAATACAATATCCACTTTCTTCAGATGTAAGATTATTGCCCTTATGCTTAAGAGTATGTTGCGGACATATACAAAAGAGAATACTCCTCTGGATACTATAATGCAAATGACAATTTCGCAATAAAACAGAGTTTTCCAAGAATCTGCATTTTTATCTTTGAGCTAACCCTCCATTCACTTTCAGCCATAGCATAAATTATGGAACTATTTGTGGAAAGCTCTATGTCTCGTGAAGCATACCTGGGCTTGCAGTTAGACCCGGCTGCTGCTACCTTGGTCTATGTCTCTGCCTTGGAGAAACCGTGGTAGACTGCTGCCCCTCTGCAAGCATCCATACCACACGTCAACACACGTGTATGCATGGATACATCAACAACATGGCGAAGCAAGCAAAAACAACAACTGCTAAATTAGGGCATGCGCCGAACCTTGGGAACTGCCAATGGGTGTGCTCCCAATCAACCAGTCGTGCTGCTTGGATGGAAGATCCATGGGAGAAGCACCTATGCATGTGATGTAATATCATTAGGGCAGTATTGTGACATAGAACACTAGTCACCTGAACACCTGAAGTCCATTGCATAAGGAGTCCCGTGAAGCGTACCTAGGCTTCCAGTTAGACCCAGCTACTGCTGCCTTGGTCTATGTCTCTGCCTTGGAGCAACCACGGTAGACTGCTGCCCCTCTGCAAGCATCCATACCACACGTCAACACACGTGTATGCATGGATACATCAACAACATGGCGAAGTAAGCAAAAACAACAAATGCTAAATTAGGGCACCTGCCAAACCTTGGAAACTGCCAATGGGTGTGCTCCCAATCAACCAGTCGTGCTGCCCAGACGGAAGATCCCTGGGAGAAGCACCTGTGCATGTGATGTAATATCGTCAGGGAAGTATTGTGATGCAGAACACTAGTCACCTGAACACCTGAAATCCATTGCATAAGGAGTCCCGTGAAGCGTACCTAGGCTTGCAGTTAGAATCGGCTGCTGCTGTCTTGGAGCAACTCCGGCAGACTGCTGCCCCTCTGCAAGCATCCGTACCGCACGCCAACACACATGTATGCATGGATACATCAACAACATGGCGAAGCAAGCAAAACAACAACTGCTAAATTAGGGCATGCACCAAACCTTGGAAACTGCCAATGGGTCTGCTCTCAATCAACCAGTCGTGCTGCCCGGATGAAAGATCCATGGGAGAAGCACCTGTGCATGTGATGTAATATCGTCAGGGCAGTATTGTGACGTAGAACACTAGTCACCTAAAAACCTGAAATCCATTGCATAAGGAGTCCCGTGAAGTGTACCTGGGCTTGCAGTTAGACCCGACTGGTGCTGCCTTGGTCTATGTCTCTGCCTTGGAGCAACCACGACAGACTACTACCCCTCTGCAAACATCCATACCACATGTCAACACACGTGTATGCATGGATACATCAACAACATGGCAAAGCAAGCAAAAACAACAACTGCTAAATTAGGGCACGTGCCAAACCTTGGAAACTGCCAATGGGTGTGCTCCCAATCAACCAGTCGTGCTGCTCGGATGGAAGATCCATGCAAGAAGCACCTGTGCATGTGATGTAATATCGTCATGGCAGTATTGTGACGTAGAACACTAGTCAAGTGAACACTTGAAATCCATTGCATAAGGAGTCTCGCGAAGCGTACCTAGGCTTGCAGTTAGACACGGCTGCTGCTTCCTTAGTCTATGTCTCTGACTTGGAGCAATCGCGACAGAGTGCTGCCCCTCTGCAAGCATCCATACCGCACATCAACACACGTGTATGCATGGATACATCAACAACATGGCAAAGCAAGCAAAAACAACAACTGCTAAATTAGGGCACGTGCCAAACCTTGGAAACTGCCAATGGGTGTGCTCCCAATCAACCAGTCATGCTGCCCAGACGGAAGATCCATGGGAGAAGCACCTTTGCATGTGATGTAATATCGTCAGAGCAGTATTGTGATGTAGAACACTAGTCACCTGAACACCTGAAATCCATTGCATAAGGAGTCCCGTGAAGCGTACCTAGGCTTGCAGTTAGACACGGCTGCTGCTGCCTTGGTCTATGTCTCTGCCTTGGAGCAATCGCGACAGAGTGCTACCCCTCTGCAAGAATTCGTACCACACGTCAACACACGTGTATGCATGGATACATCATCAACATGGCAAAGCAAGCAAAAACAACAATTACTAAATTAGGGCACGTGCCAAACCTTGGAAACTGCCAATGGGTGTGCTCCCAATCAACCAGTCGTGCTGCCCGGACGGAAGATCCATGGGAGAAGCACCTGTGCATGTGATGTAATATCATCAGGGCAGTATTGTGACACGGAACACTAGTAACCTGAACACCTGAAATCCATTGCATAAGGAGTCCCATGAAGTGTACCTAGGCTTACAGTTAGACCGGGCTGGTGCTGCCTTGGTCTATGTCTCTGCCTTGGAGCAACCACGGCAGACTGCTGGCCCTCTGCAAACATCCATACCACACGTCAACACACGTGTATGCATGGATACATCAAAAACATGGAAAAGCAAGCAAAAACAACAACTGCTAAATTAGGGCACGTGCTAAACCTTGGAAACTGCCAATGGGTGTGCTCCCAATCAACTAGTCGTGCTGCCCGGATGGAAGATCCATGGGAGAAGCACCTGTGCATGTGATGTAATATCATCAGGGCAGTATTGTGACGCAGAACACTAGTCAAGTGAACACCTGAAATCCATTGCATAAGGAGTCCCGTGAAGCATACCTGGGCTTGCAGTTAGACATGGCTGCTGCTGCCTTGGTATATGTCTCTGCCTTGGAGCAATCGCAACAGACTGTTTCCCCTCTGTACGCATCCGTACCGCACATCAACACACGTGTATGCATGGATACATCAACAACATGGTGAAGCAAGCAAAAAAAACAACTGCTAAATTAGGGCACATGCCAAACCTTGGAAACTACCAATGGGTGTGCTCCCATTCAACTAGTCGTGCTGCCTGGACAGAAGATCCATGGGAGAAGCACCTGTGCATGTGATGTAATATCGTCAAGGCAGTATTGTGAAACAGAACACTAGTCAGTTGAACACCTGAAATCCATTGCATAAGGAGTCCCATGAAGCGTACCTGGGCTTGCAGTTAGACCCGGCTGCTGTTGCCTTGGTCTATGTCTCTGCCTTGAAGCAACCGCGGCAGACTGCTGCCCCTCTGCAAGCATCCGTACTGCACGTCAACACACATGTATGCATGGATACATCAACAACATGACGAAGCAAGCAAAAACAACAACTGGTAAATTAGGGCATGTGCCAAACCTTGGTAACTGCCAATGGGTGTGCTCCCAATCAACCAGTCATGCTGCTCAGACGAAAGATCCCTAGGAGAAGCACCTGTGCATGTGATGTAATATCATCATGGTAGTATTGTGACGCAGAACACTAGTCACCCGAACACCTGAAATCCATTGCATAAGGAGTCCCCTGAAGTGTACCTGGGCTTGTAGTTAGACCCGGCTGTTGCTGCCTTGGTCTATGTCTTTGCCTTGGAGCAACCGCGGTAGACTGCTGCCCCTCTGCAAGCATCCACACCGTACATCAACACATGTGTATCCATGGATACATCAACAACATGACGAAGAAAGTGAAAACAACAACACATAGATATTTTCAATAAACGCAACTGACCTGAGACAATTGATGGTGCAATGTTGGAACGAGGACGACCCCTCTTGTTGAGATATTAAAACTGGAAAGGATCATATTCAGATGGGTGGATATTCAAATCAATTTCCAAGCTATTGCTTTTCTTGATTATTTTGCCTTTCTTTTTTGGGCTAAGGAAGCTTTTCTTCCTCTTCAAAGATGACTCAAAAGCACCCAAGCTAGTGGTGAAGTCAAAGTCCATAATATGAAGAGTGTTGGCCTCATCCAACAATTTTTTAACTAGACTAACCAATTGCTCGGTCTTTCTCAATGTACTAGGAGGACTGTTTCTAAGCAGGTCTAGGTAGCCAAACAATTCATCCCTAGCTAATTGAAGTCCCTCAACATCTGGATCAACAGTATCAGTAGCTGTAAACATTATATCACCATCTACATGTAAGTTTGGTGCCTCTATCTCATGAGGGGTATCAAATGAAGCATGCGTTGTGTCATGATTCGGTACTAGGATTGAATCTACTAATGGGAAATACAACCAATCTACCTTTATAGCATGCTTGCACATGTTTCCGCGAATAGACCAAGGGCAATCACACGCTATAAAATTTGCATGATACCAGGTGACAAGGTATTTCTTATGAGGATTCGTTTGACTCCTCACCCAATAGGCATGAGATATACTCTCATGAGGGCAACAATCACTATCTGGGATTCTTTTTACTCTTTCCATTGAAGATTCAAGCTGCTTCTCTTTTCTATAATTGTTCAAGTAACCTTCTTCTTTCAGAATTTCTTTGAACTGATACACAGGTTCGACATTTGTCAAGAGCACATATAATAACCAGTCCATTTGACGTTCACATTTCTTTCGTCGATCGGAGAGAAATTTGGTCTTCAAGTAACAATGGTAGGACTCTACAGCATTGTTGGTCTCTTGATTTGCATGCAGAAAATCACGACATCCTTTCACCCACATCCCTGAAAGTAAAAAAAAATCAACAAAAATATATGGTAATCATGAAACACTTAAGCAAAAACACAAGAAAGAGTCGTCTGCACTTACAAAACTTATCACTTGAAAACCAATTCTTTTTGAGATAGTCCAGGAATTTACTCTCATCAGCAAATTCATCTTTAAATCCTTCTATTGCAGCAGTCACATCATCGTTGGAACAATACTTCATAATATAACCTAACTTACTGAACATTGCACTTGCCATGTCTGGACTAGTGGCCAATTTATTGACGTTTTTTAGCCATGCCCTTCATACATGCCAAACGCACAATATAACTTTGTATTGTGTCACCCTCCTGCAATGTTCGATGGGTTAAAGTGACACTTTTTCATAAAAAAGATAAGTTAAAATGAATAGTAATGATAATGAATATACCTCAATGCAGCTATCTCAGGGAACGCATCATCAACCATGAAGGCATTGGGTTTCCAATCAAGACGGAGCTGGTAACACCTATTCATAAGCTGCTCCAACCAAAGTGCAATATCTTCAATTGTATTCTGCGATGAAAGAACCCATGCAACAGGAACCCCACTTTGTTGTGCATTAAACACAACTAGTGTGTAAAGCTGGTACTGCCACACTCAAACAAGATAGGAAGTGAAAAACGTTTTTTATTAAATAAATTGAATGGATTAATATTGGATAATCATATTAAAAAAACACGAACAACACACATACCCCGTATCTATTAGTACTAAATGTTGATTCCATGGCTATTAAGCTGTTATGACATAGCTTAACCATTGTCTCTAGCATCCATTTCGTTTGGATTCCAATTATGAAAGGCACGCCTGCATCATTGGGCTTTTGGAAGAAGAAAAAATCCTCTTTACGTTTTTGGTACCAAATAGAAACACTCATCTCATCCTTTTTGTGGAGTTGATAGTTTCCTTTGCTCAACTGATAGTAGATGTTTGCAACATCCTTTCTACTCAAGAAGAAATCCCTATCTCGAGCTGTCGCATCCAAGTTAATGTGTTTGTTTATGTGCATTTTGCAAACTGAGTCAACTGGCACCTCCAAAAAAAAACAACTTTCGACATACGAGACTATGTCCTTTGAGAGCTTAGGCTTATGCAGAGACCTAGCCTCGTCTGAAGTGTCATGCAAACCATGACAAGGCCATCCTTGTTTGTCTTCATGCTCATATAGATTATATGTCAATATCGCAGCCTCAGGATTTTCAACCATAACTTTAACTATAAAATGGCATTGGCATCCTCGTTTCTTGGCAAATGAGGCCCTACGTTTAGCTGGTTTTTCTCTTTTGTCCTCCGGACCATAACAACATGCATAACTACATAAAAAAGAAATTCCA
This sequence comes from Pseudotsuga menziesii, assembly GCA_001517045.1. Classification (NCBI taxonomy): domain Eukaryota; kingdom Viridiplantae; phylum Streptophyta; class Pinopsida; order Pinales; family Pinaceae; genus Pseudotsuga; species Pseudotsuga menziesii. The sequence goes on from LPNX010521033.1 coordinate 20,372, forward strand.
GTGTCAGTACAGACAACAAATTATAAATGGGATATCATTAACTACATATAAATAATACATTCTTGAGATACTTACACTTCATAACTCAATGAAGCAGTGTCATTTTGCCCTGATTCTTTCTTTTTCCGTCGGATGAAACTACATGGAGCATTGGGGTTCATTTCTTCCCCCCTAATGAAGTCGGATACTCTATGGGACAAGATTTTTGCAACACGATCAAAACATCCATTTGACCGAGCAATTTCAGACCAAATAATATATTTGGAGGAAAAGGTGACCATGTGTTTAGGGTCTTGCATTTCAAGTTGGATGATAGCCTGCCATTTGCCTTGCTTGCCCATTTTGAATAAATTCCTACAAATAATGTGCAAACACATTACTGAAAATAATGTCCAGAATGGTTGAAGCAAACACCACAAACCTACAACCCTGTTAGTGCTGCTAAGAGTTTCAAATTGTCTTAGAAACTGATTAGTAAAGAAAGGATTTTTGTATGGAATCCCCAATGGCCAAGGGAGGCAGTAGGTACATAACATTATTGCTGTTGTTTTAGTTTCTATTGTTGCTGCTGTTTGCAATTATCACTTTCCAGATTTCTTTCTAAATAAAAAGAAAAGAAAAAATCAGATTGCAAATAAACCTTGGTGAGTGATCAGTGTGGTATTCTATGCAAATAAAAGCAAAGCTTTAAGGGTATATCATAGCCAGCAAAAGTGTGTTAGGTTTTTCTCTTTGATTGATTGATTTCTACTATAGTTTATTGTACTTTCCTCATTTATGTCTGAGTAGCAAACTAACAGTTTGTTCATGCTGACAATGGCTCTACCTCTTTAAGTTTCCACTGTGGGGATCTCTTATCCGGGGAAGACTTCACAGGTCATTATTCTGCAAAGCAAGGTTATTCAGAAATCTAAAAATTTAAAACTCACTGTGAATGATCTCCATACTCTTCTTTGCAGAACATAATTTGGATCCCTATCTCTCCAAAATCCAATGCATAAGTAGCTTCTTTATATCCTGGATTTACAGTATAGAAGTAATGAACAGTGGATCATATCGCAGAGGAGTCATTTACTATTCTTTGATGGAGCAGAAAAAGGAGCAACAAATAACATTGCGGAAAACTTAGTGGCTCATCAGGGAATTGATCTATTAGGGAAGACACCTGTGAGAAAAATCAGATGCATTGGAGATTCACAGGTGGTAATATCTGCTTTACTTCAGATAAGCCCCCCAAAAACCTTCAAATGGCCTGACTGATTCAGAATGTATGGTGTAGCTGGATCAATTAGTGTATTTGGATCAATTTGCTGAGAGGAATTTGGCATGTTTCAAGGGCCTTTGACAAGCACTCTCAAACTGTAAACCTCCTCATCATATTAGATAATATGATGGTGATCCTACTTTTTTTTATAAACTTTTGTTTGCAAGTTCTTGGATCACATTTGTTACTGATATACAATCAAAACTTTCATTATGCAGGTTTGTATTTGTTACTGTTGTGTCTAAATGTGGAGGGGGGTGCATATTCTACCCCTGGGAATGGAAATGAAATCGATAGTAAGGTCATGCAAACCTTCCAGAAAGGCTTTGGCCATGTGCATAATATTTTAGACCAGAATCGGTTGCTTATTAAAGAAATAAATCAAAATGAGGAATCCAAGATGCCAGATAATCTAGGTTGAAATTTTTCCCTAATTCGAGAGCTCAACAACAACATAACGAGAGTGGTGGACCTCTATGCTGGTCTCTCCAGCTCATTCACAAAGGCAATAGAAACATCTTCAAATGGAGATTCAGGTGGAACACTCAAGTCTGATGGGAATCCTGCTGGTTCTTCGGGACAGAAGAGATTTCGTCTTTAGGCTTCATGTTTTATGCCTTTGTAAATATACAAATTCATTTGTATGACGAAACCTGCCTGCGTGGCATCATTCACAGCATAAGGACAATACAGCTTTACAAAGTTTATTAGATACAAGTTATGAACTTATCTCTCTTTGAGATAATTGGACTGATAAGACTATAACCTACAGTTTAGATGTTTTGCACTGTACTATGATGTCTCAAGGCACTTGCCATTTGAGTAAAATTGAATTCACTATCTGCTGTTGTTTTGATTGGAAATTGAGGTTTAAAATGCTATCGCATTATACCTCAATTGAATCTGATATTGTTAGCAATATCCAAACATTTTAATTTATTTTCATATATAATTATATCACTGTATCATATTTTACTTCAGATAAGCCCCCCAAAAACCTTCAAATGTCCTGACTGATTTTCAGTTTAATTGATCTGCCGCTACCGCTCATGGATGAGACATTGCCTCTACCATTGGAGAACACCTGGAGCACCTGGAGCAACACTTCGAGCGGCCACACCTGGGAATTAGAGGTAACCTATAGATTAACAGAGAAAGATGTCATCGGCATCATTAAGAATTGGCTGTAAGAATGGCAACAATCGGTCCCAGACGCAGAGTGAGGCACATATCAAGGGGGCCAGATCAATGATCTCCCCGAGTGTGTGAGCATAAAATAGCACATCAGATTGCTGTGGATTCATTCTAGCCCACTGAGTCACATAACCCCTAGACATGTATTGCCACCATTGTTTATCTCATTTTTCAACTACACCCTTGAAGATTACAGTTGTCTCATTTACATATGCCAACCTGTGCTCACTGTCTGCCCATGTCTCTTTGTCCTTGGGATCCACCGGCAAAACAAACGAACCTGCACCTCTGTATTTCTGTAATTGATAGCTGTCCAGTAACAATAAAATGTCAATAGGCTGTGTCAAGAGGAAACAATTTGCATTTGAACTGAATAGCCAATTACAGATTAAAAGGGACAGATCCAGTTTTTAAAAAGTGGGAGTAGTTTAATCCCATTGTCGCAGGGCCAACAAGCAACTAAGAACATACCGAAGACTCAATAATTATGTCCTGTAGAGATGCTGTCCCAACGGAGAAGCTTGCACTTGTTATTGAGGTATTTAATACATAGATCAGTAGTAGTATGTATTGAGAGACGCAATCAAAGGGCCAACATAGTAGCAATTGCAGGATTGGATCTTTAGATCTACACAAGCAAGCACTGAGTGCTGGAAGATCACCTAGGAAGACGCCAACAAAGAAGCAATGATAATTACTGAAGAAAACTAACGGACTTATTAGGATAGGATTGATGCAACCATCTCAAAAGAGATCTCTACATTGATTATAACTAATGAACTTCAGCTCATCTGATGGCCATCAGTGACTCCCACCTTTTGAAGTGGCTGTATAAACATAGATGAGCTATTGTTATAGGGAAGTCTGAGCTTCCTGGATAGAACCAGCAGCATTCAGCAGACGTCGGAGATAGAGCAATGGAGCCGCGACTGAGAAACAGAGCAATGGAGCAGCGGGATCGTCATTTGAATTGAAATGTGGTTGGTGGCGCATTGATGGCTACGTCGAAGGAGGAAGCAAGGTGGTCGATCACTTAACGGAGCTGAACGGGGATCATGTTAACGGCGATGAGGTTGATGGAACGGCGACAGGGTTGAAGCGGCTGCCGGCAACGGAGAGGAGAGGTCGCCGGCGGTGGTTGGAGCGCCAGTGCGACGGTTGCTGCCGGGCAAAATCGTTGCGTCTGTAGCCCACTCCGTGTTTTAAGGGTTGATGTAGAATTAACCAGTCAACTTTTAAGGTTTCTTAATTTGGGATGTCGTAATTTTGATGGGTCCCCTTAAAATTTGCCCGTATTGAAAGTTAAGTTTATATATAATGTGAAACCAATCGTTCACATCATATTTATCAACCATCCGGATAATAAATTTCTGTTCCATCATATTTTTGCAAAGTTGATCTTTGGTTCACGTCATATTTGTCAACCGTCCACCGTCGGGATAATAAATTTTGATTGAACATTATAATTATGGGAAAGAGTAATAAAATCTAACATTTAACCTACTTTTCACTGATGGACAATTAAAATGGTTTCAGGATGCACCATCAAGAGCTCAAGAAACAGAGCCAAATCGAAAGACGACGAAGATGGAGATGGGATTATCCTGAAAAGCACAGAGATTCAAATTTACGAAACCATTAGACAAGCTCAAGAAAAAGGACCCTTTGATTTGTTACACTCTACAACAAAGATGTTGTGGAGAAGCCGAGGAAAAAAAAATGTCTCAAGGATTTTAATTTGTATGGCCTCAACATTTTCTAAAAAATTGCCCCAATTTTGAAGAAAGAAGGGCTAGAAATGTGCCAAAGAGCTAGAGGAGTAGGATGAGGTGAAGTGGGCGTTTATAGAGGTTAGTGACAGTGATGATGAAGATAGTGGGTGGTTTTGCTTACTATGAAGAAGAATACTGTAGGGGTCGAGCTGTAGGCCAAAGGTGCTGCCATTCCAAGGAAATTAAATAACTATTCCGACACAATGCTCTGAGCCAGAAGAGCTTCCCAGTGTGGAAACATTAGTATCTAAATCCTACAGTTTTTGGGTGTTAAGGAAAATTGAATCCACAATAAGCCGCTATTGGTGTGTTTTGTAACTCCTCCATCAATATTTATCTAAAAATCTAAACCCCAACACAAAGCATGCAAGAGGTGAGAGTTTGAAGCTTGTTTCGGGAAAATATTTTGTTAGAATAGAGAAACATGTTACTGGATTTGCAAAGGAAATCTTATGATATTTTAAAGGAAGTGGTCGAAGTTAATTCTTCAAAGACAACCCTTGGAAGATGTTGTATAATTTATCTAGGATGTGTTGCTCAGCCTTTCCATGGAACAAGTTAGTATGATCATCCATTCACTGTATTGTTTTTTTTAAAATAAAAGGCGTTGCCATTAATAGCTTGCCAGCAAGTTAAGAAAACTTGGGCTCTCCAAGGATAGATAATCCATTGTTTTCTGGTTGCCAAATATCCATGTCAAAGTTTTGTTTCTCTTGCCAGCAAGTTAAGAAAACTTGGGCTTGCCAAGGATAGATAATCCATTGTTTTCTGGTTGAAATATCTATGTCAAAGTTTTGTTTCTTTGGAATCCTTTAGCCGTAAATAAATATACTTTTTTATCATGCATAAAATGTTTTGAAATTGTTTATGGTTGTAATATATTTTTTTAAATGTTGGAAGTAGGACAATTATAATAATTAGCATAGGTTTCATCATAGAAAAACAAAAACTATTAAAGAAAATAGGCAAAATCATAGGCAACATATCAAAACTGATAAACCAAGGATCCTGGAAACTTTCTCCTCGAGAGAAGCTAAGCCATTTCGTTGGGCATTAAGTCCGGAAACTGCAATGATAAAAACAAAAACCATTACATGCCTAGATATTCCATTCTTCTCGTTAACATTATACAGGAGCCTAATGTTTGGGTTGACCACTTCATCAAAATCCTTTGCCATTCTTTTTTTCTATCTCTTTTTGTTCATAATTATTATACCATCAAACACTCGGTGTTACAGCTGATTTTACCACACATCGTGGATCACACCTTTATGGCCTTCCCTATCCCTCTGCAGACTCTTTAGACCCCATGGACCATTTTTGTATCTTTGATGTTTCCAAGTTCATCCCTAAAAACATGCATTATTTGCTATACGTAACTTTTAAACCCATTCTCGCGTATATACGTGGATATGACCCTCAAACCCGCATACATCGGGATGTGTGCAAAAGGCCAAATAGTTTTGGATTTTTTCTTGATGTGGATCCGATTCACTTGTCTCTTGGCCTTCCATATGCCTTGAGATCGCTCGGATTTGACCTTCCATTACCCCATTGAAGCACTATATAAGGAACCCTTTGGATACGTTGAGGGGAGGGGAATTGAAAAGCAAGAAAACTATAGTCCATTGTTGCTAGAGCTTATACTTGAGTCAGCATCCCTTTGTCCCTTGGAGCACTTTGTGTTCTTCCCAAGCTTGCCTTTGCTTGTGAGCTTGCTATCGAGAGATGGAGGATTGAAGTGATGGAGGCCCAGGTGAAGGACTCAGTTTCTCCGATTCGTAGACGTGCTGACAGAGGTTGTCACTATTGTAATCTTTGTTTTATATTAATAAAAATATCTTTTCCTGTCCAATAATGTGTATTTAAATGAGTATTGAATCCATGGATGATTTTAAATTCTTATATGTTATTGATTATATATGCTAGACTAGGTCTAACACCATCATATAGAATGCTTGTTTTGTTTGCTGAATGTTGAGAGAGCAAATTGCTAATACAAGCGAGAGTGGAAAAGCTCAACAGGGATCTACATCAAACGTCCAGAATAAGGTATGTTTCGAGATCATTTAGTGTTAGATATTTGGTTTCTCTTGCATATGGGAAAGAATTGATTTCTGCGGTTACTATGTCTGTTGTGGTACCCCAAGCCATAGGAAGTTTTCTCCATAACACAATTGGCGACCATACTGGGGAGTTCCTAGTCATTTCCTTCGGGGGTTTTTATCGGCATTCAATTTTCTTGAATTGCTCTCATTTCTTTGTTTCTGAGTTGGGTTTGGGGGCATGTTTTCTTGGTAGTGTCTTATAGGAGAAAATTTTGTCTCAGCTTGTCTATTTACCTTCTTTTTTATCTATTTTTCTTCCTGTATGTGATTTTTGTCTTCACAGTCACATGTACACACAGTTTTTACTAGGATATCCATGTATATATGTGGGTTGTCTGCACACAGTTGCGTATGATTTGAGTTTTTCCTTTTTGAGGAAGATTAAGTGTTGCTGGGTGAGTGTGGATGATTGCTGAGTCTTCTTGGATGCTACTAGATTTTGTATACACCTCTGTTTCTGACGAGAGACACTTTTTTAGTTTGAATTTTTTGAAAATTTTCTTGTCATTGCATTTTCTATTTTTTGTTTTCAGATTAGTGCATTAGGTCTCTTTTACCTTAGTGCTTTGCTTGGGTGCTGTCTCATACTAGTGCTTGCAGAGTCTAGGGGTGGTAGAGTCATTCTTTTGCTTTATTATCTCATTTTAATTCAAAAAATACAAAAATATTTGTTTTTTGCATCATTATGCATTTTTACATTTTGCATTTTCCATGGTACTTGCATTAGGTTTTCTTGGAGAAGTACCAGTTAGGCCTTCAAATAGGAATGATTCCATCTTCATTTGAAGGAAAATTTTGCACTTCACGTAGTAGCATACCCTATTTTTCATTCAACTCAGTGCATTTGCATTGATTGTTAGGTGTGCATTTTACTTCTTGTTGCGTCATAACATCAATAGTTGCACGATCATTTACCATTTTTGAGTAATAAGCCAATTAAAATCAACGCATAATAAAATGAATTACACTCTTTTCTTTTATAGGGTGCACCAACAAGATTAGGTTTTACGGTCTTGGAAGAGTTCATTGTGAGTAAATTCTCCAAGACCACTAAACAAAACACGTATGTGTCTGTCTAGGTGAGAGTGTCAAATTCCTTGGTATAATTAGTGTTTCTTAGGATCCTCCTCTTACAAGGGAGTTAAGCATGAGGAAGTGTGAGCGATTATTGATTGGGATAACCCCTAGTAATAACTATGTAGCTCTGAAGATATTTCCAGTATTGTATTCGTATCTGGGGGCTCTTTCAAGAGTTTTGGGCTTTGCTACCCTACCCATTCGGTCAATCCCACCTACGACGGTCTGCCTAAGCATTGATTATATTGAGGTGACCTTAGTTTCCTTACCTAGGTTATCGAGGGGGTACTTTGTAGAGGTTATTCTGTAGGTGTCCTGGACAGGTAGGGGTCGGACAACACACTCGCTATATGTGTTGAAGCTGAGGGCCACTATAATTGGTTACGAACCTCTGCTTGTTGTGTATGGGAGTCTCAAGCCTCTCCTAGGCGAGACATAACTGCTTCATTCAGGAGCTCACATATCCTACCTTTGCTTGCTTGTGATTTGGCTTTACATTATATAGGTGTATGCTCTGTGCATGCTAGTTTTCCTATGGTTTGTGTAATTAGATACAGTCTTTTTAATTTTTTGATTCATTGTGGATTCAGGCGCGGAACTTCGCCGTTCTCATCATTTAGCAGGACTTTCACCTTCCACATATCCTCCTCCTTTGGGAGAGAGAAATAGACAGTTTGGGCGGACTACTTCTCACATGGATTCACACACAATGGGAGATCACGAGGATAAGATTCCCGAGATGTCTTCTCCACCTCACGAGGTTGGGGCTGTAGATTCTACTCATGTATATGATCCTTCACTAGATATACCTTCAAATTTTGGTTATGATCCCTCATTCACAGGTCACCGGTATTGGTTACCAGGTGATGAGACTCATCATGAACCCACAAGCACTATTTATATTCGTTATGGCATACCTGATATCCCTACACATGATCCGGGACATAATGCTAAGTCAGAGATTGAACCTAGCACTACGCCTCAGGGCACTCCTATTCCTTTCCATATGGAGAGATTTGGGAGCACTAGTCACATTGCACCTTCCATCTTGGTGGTGGAAGCGACCTCACATGTTCATCCTAGACCTAGTGTTAGTAGTCATATACAGATACCAGAACTGAGACGAGTGACCATAGGGAACACTTCTTACATCCCTTCACATGTCCCTTCATACTCAAATCCTACTCCTTCGAATGCATTCTTGACAACCCTACCTCCCCCTCATTCACGTGGTCCTTCGGGCCGAAATGTTGCTACTAGCCATGTTCGTACTGCGACTGCTCGCATGGTAGTATGTCAAAGTCAAGTACCTCATGTGGTCTCAGGAGATCATATTCCTATTTCTGGATCGTCTTATGGTCCATCACAAGGAGTTCCCCATATCCCTAACTATGGAGCTTCTCATGGGACATCCCATGGGACACCTTATGGAGCTTCTCATGGACAAGCTTATGGACCACAGTATGGACAAAACTATCAACCCTATGGGTATGGGTTTCAACAACCTGCTTATTCATCTAATTATGGCTTTGTGGTGCCTCCTAGTCAAGGTTCACCACATCATATTGCTTCCATGCATCCCTACACAGGTCAAACGGGAGGAGGATATTATGGCGATGGCCATGGTATTTACAATAATCAGCCTTATATGAACCAAAATTATCAAGGAGCATGGCATAGACCAGTTGCAGAGGTCGTCCACGCACACAGCTGAGACTTAACCTTTTCTTACTAACATAACCTTAGCTTTGCAGCAATTCCTTACACATAAAATCCTAACCTTACTTATTTACAAGAGTGCCTATTTATACAGCGCACTATTACAAAAACCCTGGACTTAAACCATGGGCACCCCGAACCCTAAACCCTGGACATAAACCATGGGTTTATTACAATAAGAAAGCTTTAACTTAACCCCGACACCCCTAAGACTATTTTGAACCATAACTCCACTTACAAACTTACAAAAACTGTGGAGTTATCAAATCTAAAGACCCTTAAAGTACACGTCTCAACAGGCCCCTAAGACTCACTAGTGGCCCGTCCTGGGACACTCTGCTAGTCTTCCGGCGGACGGATCTTTGCTACAAGGATGACGAACTGAGTATTTAGACTACGCATGATGTCATCAGCTGCTTTCTCCTTTTCCACCAACTCCTGCAGTACTGTGGGCGATACTTCGCTGGCGTTTTCCTATGCGAATGCATCATATTCCTTTAGAATTTTGAACTGGCTATCCATAGTAGTACTTAATTCCAAAGCCTCATTGACAAGTGGCTGTATAGAGCTTTCCAACTCTATTACTTTCACCCTGCATGACTCAATTTGCTGCTGGAGTTCCTTGCTGCGCTTTACTTTTAACATTTTCTCCATAGGGGGCAAGGTCCTGATTTCTGCTTTTACTGTATCCATCTTTTCTTGTCGTTGTTTGATAGTGTCTTGCAGCTGTCCTATTTCCGGATGTTCCTGAAGGGTTGTCCAAGCCTCGACACTATCTCCAAGCAACTTTGCTGCGCTGCCCACAAGATCTAAAATTTTCGCTGCTGATGCTTGAATGTCCGCACGGCGCTGTTCTTTGACCTCAGGTGGAGTTTTTGGAGGGATGCGCGGTTGAAGCTCCACGATCTGAGCCTCATGTGCTTCTTTGAGTTTCTCAATTTCACTACGAGACTGCTGTGCGTAGTCTTTTAGCCTGACTAATCTTTGTTCTGGCTCTTCCACTAGCTGCACGTCGAAGTCAGGAAGACTTCGACATGTCTCATCCAAAACTCAGACTAGCGTAATTTGCTTTCTTTCGGCATCCCTCTTTCTCTGCTCTGTTGCCGCTAGTTGCGCTGCGAAGCCCTGCTGCTGAATTATGGCCTCTTCTAACTGTTTTTGCGAATATTGGTCTCATGCCTGAATTTCTGTCATAATGGCTGACTGACAGAGATGTAGCTCTGTCATAGAGATCTTAGTGTAGTCTATGCCAAATTTCATACTCATCCTCGAGCGAGAGGCTGCATCTGTTAATATAAGAGCTATGCTTGAAATTTTCCCTTTGTTATCTCGGGCTGGCCATTGCCTTAGGTCTAGCTGCGCGCTCACTGGCGTACTGCTGGCTGCAGTGCCAGTCACTGATTTCATTGCTAAATCCTTAAGCTCCGAGATGTTCTTGTCTACACTGGTGATGGAATCCAGATGCACAGCTGCAAACTCTAAACATTGTTTAGTGATAACTTCAGTGGACTTTGACAAAGCCTCATCAAGCTCCGCACTTGTCACACTGGCTGTTTCATCGATATTCTTATCCTTTGATGCGTTTGCTTTATTTCGTGGCGGTGGTTTGTATACTTCCTCTGTGTCCGGTGTCTTGCGCTTATGCTTCCTATTAGGGTCTGAGATAGTTTTAACTGAGTCTTCTTCTTCTTCTTCTTCATCTTCATTTCCACCATCTTCTCCCTGGTTGCTGGAAGTCTGCTGCGACTCAGTTTGTTCGTCACTATCTGCGGGGGGTTCTTGCTGCTACGCGTGACTGGGGCCTGCGCCCATATCGGTGACAGGAGGGACAGGAATATTAGGTTTTGTCCCTGCGTCTTTTAACCATTCTGTCGGCCACTACTATACTATCGCAAGGATATCATCTTTAGTCATTACATATGGCAACTTAAACCATTGATGCTTCTTATCTGTACAAGCCTGAATAAAAATATGGTGCATATCAGCCCTGAAATTGACCGCTCCATTATACTAAGAGAATAACTCATTACTGAGCCGTGGGGTTTTTATGATCTCATACGAGATACTCAGCATATAAAAGGCAAATACATATTTTGTCATCTGTTGGTGGGTTTTATCCTGTGAAACCCACATCGATGCGTACCTGGCTACGCCAAGTATGTGCGCTGGTACAGCAACAAACTGTGCTTCAGTAGGTTCTTGCCATCCTACCAGTGTGATGAGGATAATCAACTATGAGTAGTGGAAGGCCCTACCTTTCTCCTGTGCATCACGAACGTCTTCAAGGAATTCCTTCGCAACATACGCTGCCCAGTTGTAGCTGTAGCCTTCGACACAGTTGATAGCAATTCTGATGACCGGGGCAGGCACTTTAGTTGGTCTGCATTTCCGCATAATTTTGCATGCCAAGAGATCAGCTACGAAGCGAATATTCTGCTCTTGAATCACGGAAGTGTGATGCCCACATTTCCCTTTTGTCAGGCCAAAGCGCTCCTTCATGCTTTGTGCGAGCTTTGTATCTTCGTGCTTTGAGGGAAATTCTGTCCCCGGATCAGCCCTGCCATTGGTAAGCCGGTGATCTTATGAATGAGATCACCATTAATAAGAATTTTCTTGTCACCAATCCATAGGCAGCCATCATGCACTAACGCCAGTAGCTACTTGACCACGATGGTGACTTGTGTGCTGTGACCAAAATGAGGAACATCAAGCATTTTCAGCAAGCCAGCTAGATCCAAGCCAGTAGCCCACTGTTTCACTTCCAATAAGGTCGCCCCAGTTTCTTGATATTTAACGAAATGCAAGTATTGTGTAGGTGCGAATTATGGAAGCTTCCCACGGTCACTTGTGTCTTGGTCAGCATACTTAAGATGATCTATTTTCCCTGTCATTGTTACAACCAGCTGCACACCTAGGGGCAGTGAGGGAGTGCATATAGTGAACTTAGCATTCCGCCGAGGTGGCTTAACTCCTGGCCGAATAGGCTGAAGATACGGGGGCCACCGCGGTGCAATGTTCTCCTCTCCATCAATTGGAATCTCTATTGAACCAGGCGAATCCATTCTGGGGTCCTCCAACATTTGCCCTATTTCCTTATGTCTGTCCTCATTCCGCTTAGAACGAACGTCAGGTTTAAACTATTTCCTGGCAGAGCGTGTCTGCATTGGCGAAGTTGGTGCTGGTAGAGTCTCTTCATGGGCTGCAGGCTCAGGTTGGGGGGTGAAGATGTGCTGCAGACCCATCTGTTCGAATTCTCTCAATAGGTCCTGGAGTTCATGCTCAGCTGACATGGGTTCAATTGTGAAACTCAAGGAAATGTGGAATGCAATTTTCCTGTACCCGGGTGTCTTCACATACAATCCATCGGCCCAATATACCATAAATGTACATTGAAGGTGCCAAATCTGACAGAGGTCATGTTTCCACGGTGCTAGATTTTGGCGGATACCATTAGGACAAGCAATTAAAGCGAGTAAAGTACCGGCGCCGTCTAATCGGCAATGTTCCAACGGTCGGATTTTGTGCTGCACCGCCTCCAGGTCTGTAGCTGCATCATAATAAGGACCATCGACACCATATTGACCTTCGGCATATCCTGACAAATTCCATGACCAAAGCGTGAGATTTGATCCCACAGGTCGGTACTTGGCACGACATGCGGAATCCATAGTTTCATGTGTCTGTGAATCCGGTATCTGTTCTGAGAATGTCGCACTAAACTCTTCTGGGTCTGTCGAACCATCCAAAACAGGTAGGAATCTTGTAAGCCATCTAAGAGACTTGGTAATTCTGGCACATCTGTGTCCATGGAGCTCATACAACCGGTTCTACCAGTTCTCTAAACCATCATCTGAGTCTGTCATACAGGAGCTATCACACTGCCAATCCATAATACCTTCGGCATTAGGATCAACATAATCTTCTTCCTTCGCTGTAATATTGTAGATATGGTCCAACACATCATGATATTCATCTCAGAGGGGTTTTGTGTACCTTTCTCCTTGGGAAGGATCCAATGGGATTATGACTCTCAAATCCTTCCCTTCGAAATTCATCTGTCTCTTATTAAGGTTAATGACTGCAGCATTTTCCATTGCCCACTCAATACCTAACAAAGCTGGATAGGGATTGCTGTCGTCAATGATCTTAATAACTTCAAAGTCTTCTATAGTACAGACGCCATCAATATCTATGGGAACATTAGGGAATCATCCTAGGGGCACACTCTTCTGCTGATTGGCTAATCTCAATTATATAGAGGACCAATCAAGGGTAGGTTTTCCCATTTGTTCCCAGGTCTTCTTGGTTAGGACATTTACCTCTGATCCTAGATCCAGAATAACATCAGTCAAATCATACTCTCCTATCTTGGCATTCAATCTCATTTCCATACCAGTTCTTCTGACTCGATGAACAGCTTTTTCCTGACCAAAACCTTGCTGAGGTTCGCAGGAAGCAATAACTTTCTGCAACTCACTTAAATCATTCTGATTTCTTAAAAGTTTCAGACAACTCTGTAAAAAGGAGGATAGTGTACTTACTTTATCCATCGAAGCTTCTTACAGCTGCGACTGCTGCTGATGTGGCTGTGCAGGTGCTACTGTTGGGCTAGAGGCCACAAAATATTTCTTGGCATCCATGAATGTCTCCTTTTCTCTTTCAATATCAAAGGTGGGGACTTTCACGGGAGCCTTACGAACCCAAGCCTCGTCAGGTTGTTTCTTTGCAGGCTGTATCTGCATCGTAGCTCCACTTTGGGTAACAACATTAATTGCTGGGGCAGGTCTTTGTTCAACGGAAATCATCTGAAGATTCTGAGTGGGGCCACTGCTTCTTTTCTGAATCTTAGCTATCAACTGTGGGCACTGCTCGATCACATGATCTACTGCTCGGCAATATCGGCATGTCGTAGTCGGGTTCCGACAGTCACGAGCCAGATGTCCGTCCTGGTTGCAGTTATAACACACCACTTGACCACGACCTCTGCTAGCCATGCCACCATGACCACAGCCACCAAAACCACCTCTACCTGATGCACCACCGCGGTAGCCATAGCCATCATTACTCTGTCCCTCATTTTGTACCTGATAGGCATCGTAGGTGCATTCCCTCATGAGGTCATAACTGCGACACTCATCTTCATTATGGCCTACGGACTTACAGAACTTGCAGTAAGGGTTCTTGGGGACTTGCACATACCTCTGTAGTAGATAACAATTCTCAGGTCGATGCTGGCCAGTTGTCCGATAGATCTCACAATATAGAATAGTAGGGTTGAACGGGTTTGGTGCACCAGTATTCAGGTAATTTCTTACCACAGGACACTGTTCCTTGTCATGACCCTCTGTTCGACATTGTGTGCACCAGACCTCTTCGCAACTAGTTTTTCCTTTCTTCATATCGCGAAGCTCCAGAGCCATCGTTGCCAACTGCGCTTGGATTTGAGCGATACCAGAGTTATCTTCAACAGGGGCGATTTCAAGCTTCATTGTGATTTCGAGAGCCTCCTGTTGGTTAGTAACCTTCTGGTGCATGAGTGGAGTTCTGATATGCGGTAACAACGCTGCAATAAACCATTCCTTGTGCTGCGTAGGTCCAATGGGGAAACTGACTTGGTCTAGCAGAACTTTGAATCTTTGATCAAAGTCCCACACTGATTCTCCACGCCTCTGCTGAATCTCTTTCAATTCAGTAATACACTGCGACTCAGATTTTGGCTTCTTAAATTCCTTTATCATCGCTGCTTTTATGTCAGCCAATGCATGGTTCTGAGTGCTGGAGAAATTCATGAACCAGGTCAGAGCACGGTCTTTGAAGGAAGTAACCAGCTGCGCTCTTTTTGTATCTTGATCTGTAATGGACTTAGCAGTCCACACTGCTTCACATAAAAACCAGAACTGTTCTGGATCCTCTGATCCAGTTCCTTTGAAAACAGGGAGCTTAATATCATCATTTATGTGGGCCATGGCGGATCTAGGGGGAGTTGAAGGGGGATTGGAAGTATGTGGGGGGGAACTTGCTGGAGTAGGATGACCAGCGACAGGGGTACTCAGGCTAGGGTGACTTTCGGACTGCGACAGGTTCTCAGGTATAACAGGTCTGGGCTGCGGGGTGACCGGAGGGTTTCCAACAGAGGGGGTTTCTTCGGGTTCTAAATCTGCAAGATTTTCAGGAGGAGACTCGGTATGCTAACCTAGGGAATAGGATCCAAAATCTCTTTTGTACCTTTCACCACTTCGCAGCAAACCACTTTGCTCGTCGAAGGTATTTTCACTTGCAAACATAGGTTAGTAACACCAAGTCTAACAGTCTGATTCAATAAGCAATATACCTTTTTTGGCTAATAGCATTTTAATTCTAAAACCAAATGAATTCAAAAAATTACCCCTTGGTCCTCTGAAAAACTGTCACTCGACTTCACTAAAGGAAGTACTCGTGTCGATGGCGAACTCGTCACAAAAGCTTCAAGGGTTCGCGTTGTCCAGAAATCAACAGCACGGGATATCTCGCTGTTCACTCTTTTCAGTATATTGATTCTCGCAGGGGTCCAAACAGGAAACTGACATTCTTGGAAGTTCTTCCTTCTCTCTGTCAATCTAGACAACCACTGGTGCAACTCTATGTGGATACTAGCAAAGAAAATTTCATAAACATCACAAAAAACATACCTTTGTAAAAATTTGTTTGTACTACGATGCGGATTTTTGTTCTCTTGCTCAGCGAATTTCAGATAATTCTCATCAAGCCAATCACCGATTTCCTTCATAGAGGGTCTCCAGAACATAGCCCTCGAGGTACGACGTAAACTCCTCTTGAGCAGATACTGAGTTCAACCGGCAATCGAACCAATTTGTTGGGAAATAGGGCAGACCCGGGTTTTAGACCATTTACTTCGCACCAACAAAAGACCCACAGTGTTGGCCCTTTAGGCAACAACCTGCGAAAAGGTTGCAGTCTCACCCGAAACAACTATGGGATGCCGCAGAATTAGGTTTCTGCAAGCAAAAGAGGGATATTACTGTACTTTTATTCTTTAATAACTTATAATCAATTAACGTAGAGCTCCAAAATTTATATATATAACTTCACAGATAACTAAATAGCAGTGACTTGCGCAACCCTCTACGGGGAATTCACAGCGAAGCAGGTATTTAGCAACGATCTTATTTATCAGATATATCTAGTTAACCATGCACAACAAAACATAACAGAAATAACACAATGAACCACAACACTAGATATAACGTGGTTCACCCCCAGTGTAGGGGTTACGTCCACAGAACTGTGCTTTATTCAACTTCTTTACAAGTCACAGTTCTGATCTGCGCACTCAGCTGCAAATCCTTTCAAGTCCTTAAAGCCGCGCACACAGCTGCAGGCCTCTGTGCACACAGCTGCAGATCTTCTAATCTCTTTACAAATTCCTCTGCGCACACAGCTGCAGAGGTCATCCATGCACACAGCTGGGACTTAACCTTTTCTTACTAACATAACCTTAGCTTCGCAGCAATTCCTTATACATAAAAGCCTAACCTTACTTCTTTACAAGAGTGCCTATTTATATAGCGCACTATTACAAAAACCCTGGACTTAAACCATGGGCACCCTGAATCCTAAACCCTGGACGTAAACCATGGGTTTATTACAATAAGAAAGCTTTAACTTAACCCTGACACCCCTAAGAATATTTTGAACCATAACTCCGCTTACAAACTTACAAAAACTGCGGAGTTATCAAAACTAAAGACCCTTAAGGTACACGTCCCAACATACAGTATATTCATCATAATAAATCCAACATACAATCCATTACAAATAGGAATAGTTTGAATGAATTAGGTAAAAACTAGAATCTACGAAGTGAATTTGACTGTATCTAATTTAATCTCTAACTCATGGTCTCTCAATCAATATTGGAGTCCAACAGATCAACTCCCTGATGTCCAATAACTCAATCAATCAGTGTAATATAGTTAAATCAGTGTAAGATAGTTAAATCAGTGCAAACTCAGTGCAACTGAGTGTGGTAGGTAGGAAAAATGCTCCTCCCCATGCAGTCATGCATTAGCCATGCATTACTAGCGCTAGCTAATTGATTGTGAAGTAACTGACAAGGTCTGAGTCCAAAGATCAACTCCCTGATGTTCAACAACTTAATCAATTAGTTACATCTAGTTAACTCAGTGCAACTGAGTGTGGTAGGTAGGAAAAGCACTCCTCCCAATGCATCCATGCATTATCCATGCATTGCTAGCGCTATCTAACTCATTGTAAAGTAACTGAATGTAACTGGGGGACAACTAAGAGTAACTAGTTCCAACTCCACCTAACTGATGGAGGTTTGTGTCGAGACTCCCAGTTGTTCCTAAAATGTAGGGATTGGTCTAGGAGGAAACCAAACTGATGCATGAACATGGATTAAGTGGAATTTAACCTATAGCAGCATTCCCCACACTCTAGTAACTGATCTAGGTGGCCCCATTAGGCCAATTGGACCCAATGGTACTAGTGGACCCAAATAATGAATTAAGGTTCCTAAGTTAGGAAAATATAATCTAATAGATAGTATGGCCAAGGGAGGAATAATAATCCTAACACCCCCCCTGAATCCTAACTTGGACAACTATAGGCACTGGTAACAAGACCATAGGTCACCCAAATACAATCTAAAATAAATAATGCTACTTAATACAACTGAGGAAATAGGGGAAAACCTCATGGGAAACCCCCCCTTCAAAATAAGCAGAAATACAAATTTTGAAAAAACTTTGAAAATTTTTGGTGCTACTATGCAGCATCAATATCTTGGTTATTCTATGCAGGTGAACCCATGAATCCAAACAACATGCTTATGTCTTGAGGAATCTTCCTCTTTGGAAGAAGAACAATGCACTCAACCGAATCAGAAATATAAACAGTTGCACGATGAAAACTGGACCTGTGTAGAGCAGCTGAAATCATCTAAAGAGAGGGAAAAGGTTCTTGGGAATTCGAACCATGTGAGGAACACCTAAGAAACTGATATATTTCATCCTTTAACAGAAAACCATGAGTGGTAAAATCAGCCCCAAGTGTTAGGAGCAAGTGTCCAGGCAGATGCAAAATGTCTGCCTCTTTACTAGTTTTGTGAGGAGATGAGCATGTGACCAAAGGTAGAGAAGCCATGGGAATATGGAGAGCTAGTGATTGAGCTCCATAATATGATATAGCTTCATAAATATCCAATAATTCACAAACTATAATATCAAAAAAATCATAAGAAAGAACTAACATTGAATCCTCAACAACAAAATTGAAAGAGACTTGCAGTGCTTGATTTGTCACACCAAAATTGGTGAAACCAGTTATAAGCAATACTGAAAGATATTGAATCTTGAAACCTGAATCACATATTAGTATATCATAAAATAAATTAAATCCAAAAATATTCATATCAGATCCAAAACTTTTCTCCACCAAGACGGTAGATGCACAATTTTCTCCTTCTTCAAAATTCTGATTTTTGATGCATGTAATCCTGTAGGAATTTACTAGAAGATCTATATTAATGAGAGTGAATGGATCACTCTTATAATATGATATTTTTTCTATAATATCACTGATATTACTGATATTCACACCAGCAACATCATTATATATAGAGAAATCAAATTCCTCTATCGTTTCTGAAACAGTTACCGGTAAACTATGCACAAAATTTAAAGAATTACTGGAGAATTTTTGCAAAGAATAGGAAGAGTGTTTTTATTCACAAACAAATATTTGAATGTCTCCTTCTGGATCAGCCATGTGAGGATATAATATATCAGGGATCTCATACACTTCTGGAGCAGCAAGAGAAGGAATCACTTCATGGATACTTTCTTCCATTTGAATTGACTATAGGGAAAAATCCACTTCTTCTTCAACATCAACAATTTGCTTTTCTATAGGAGAGGGCATGAAATCATCATGCTTGATTTTATCTGAACCACTCTCAACATCTGGGATATTAGATTCATCTCCCATTTGACTTGTAGGTCCTCCTGATAGAGGGAAAGTGATGAATAATTCCATGGAAGAAACCATGTGGTTGGATGCTCCGGAATCTATCACATAAGCCTTCGATGGAGAGAGGCTTGAATGCAAGCATATCTCATCTTCTTCAGTATTCTCTTCATCATCTGATATCACTTTTCTTCATGGAAGGGAAATATTGTTTTGAACACATAGAGATTTCATTTGGTCAAGGGTCTTCTTCATGCACGAGTCTTCTGGATGAAAACACCTCATACAGTAGGGACACTTTTTCTTTTTCCTCTTAGAGCTGGAGGCACTTTCAAAAGTTTGTTGATTCAAATCAGGTGCTTTTGTCTCCTTATTCTTTGATTTCCCCTTTTCTTGTGCTTTGGACGAGTCAGTAACTAGGAAATCATGATCTTCGGAGGTCTTGATGACTCCCATTCGGATCAACTTGTCTTGCTCCTTGATTAAGGACTCGAAAAAAGAATCTAATGAAGGAATTTTCCAATCAAGAAAGCTTTCCCACTTGGAATGAAATATGGAAACAAATACAGAATACTCAAATCCTAGTTTGCTGAGTATGGAAAGGAAATTTTGCTCATCCTTCCTCTCTATTCCGCACTATCTACGTTGAAGTACTAGACACTTGAATTTAGTAAACAATTGCTCCATAGTCTCGAAACTGCTAGGATGTAAAGATACCAACTCATTATCCAGAATGTATCCCTGAAGCTCATCTTGTTTGTTAAACAAGCTATCAAGCTTCTCCTAGGATTCTCTAGGAGTCCTCAATCCTTCTAGGTGGAAGAGGATATCTATGGAAATATAAGTACGTAAGTACCCGAATGCTTCATCACAATGGTTTAGAAACTTGTTCTGCTCAACTGACTGATGAGGTTCAGCCTCCCATCCATGTATGATCCTGTGGTAGCCATGCTTGCACAAGGATAGCTACATATCAAGCTTCCAATCAAGATAATTGGAATTTTTGAGGATCTGTGGTTCAGGAGTATGTGAAATTATAATTGCTTCGGCTAGAAGACTTGCAAAGCTTCACACAAGCTATGTAGCACCTGTCAATTTCACTGCAATAACACACTAAAACATATGAACTGTTAGAATCATGATTTTCCTCTCAACGTGAACATATTTTCAGGGTCCATCACGCCCTCTCCACTTCTTTGAATAAATCCAAAGCTATAAAATTTTCATAGGGGACTTCTATGGAAACCCAGCCGCTTCTGATGTTCAACGGAGACAAACAACAATGAAACATTCCTGAGAAGGCTCTAATACCATATTAGAATTTGAATGCCATTTAGATCTTCAAGTAGAGAGTTCTGATAATGTTTGTAGAAATTGAATGGAGAATGAAAATACAAACTAAGAAAAATAAACCACACGGGAAATGGACAAGTATTGCTTAGGAATTTACAGTATATTCATCATAATAAATCCAATGTACAATAGGTTAAAAATATAAAAAATTTGAATGCATTAGGTAGCAATTCAAGTCTACCAATTGGATCTGAATGAATCTCTAACTCATGGTCTCTCACTCAATATTGGAGTCCAACAAATCAACTCCCTGATGTCCAATAACTCAATCAATCAGTGTAAGCTAGTTAACTGAATGCAACTGAGTGTGGTAGGTAGGAAAAATGATCCTCCCCATGCAAGCATGCATTAGCCATGCATTACTAGTGCTAGATAACTAATTGTGAAGTAACTGACAAGGTCTGAGTCTAAAGATCAACTCCCTGATGTTCAACAACTCAATTAATAAGTTACATCTAGTTAACTCAGTGCAACTAAGTGTCGTAGGTAGGAAAAGTGCTCCTTCCCATGCATCCATGCATTATCCATGCATTGCTAGTGCTAGCTAACTAATTGTGAAGTAACTGAATGTAACTGGGGGCTAGCTAAGACTAACTAGTTCCAACTGCACCTAACTGATGGAGGTTGGTGTCGGGACTCCTAGTTGCTCCTAAAATGTAGGGATTGGTCTAGGAGGTGCCAAAACTGATGCATGCACATACAGTAAGTGGTAGTTAACCTATAGCAGTGTTCCCCACACTCTAGTAACTAATCTAGGTGACCTCATTAGGCTAAGTGGACCCAATGGTACTAGTGGACCCAAATAGTGAATTAAGGTTCCTAAGTTAGGAAAATATAATCTAATATATAGTATGGTCAAGGGAGGATTAATAATCCTAACACTTAGAAGATATGCTAAGAATGTATGTTATGGACAAACTAGGTAAGTGGGAAGACTACCTACACTTAGTAGAATTTTCTTATAATAATAATTTTCAAGTTTCTGCAGGTATGAGTCCATTTTAAATGTTATATGGGCGTAAATGTAATACTCCAATCTCATGGAGAATCCTTGTTGATAGATTATTCTTAGGACCTTATTTATTAAAAAAATGGAGCTAAATGTGACACATGTATAGAAAAATTTGAAGGCTACCCAAGACAAGCAGAAAAGCTATGCTAATTTAAAAACAAATCCTAGAGAGTTCTAGGTGGGTGATCATGTATATATAAATGTAAATCCCAAGAAAAGTTCCTTAATATTGGGAAAGTATTCAAAACTGACCCCCAGGTATTGCGGTCCATTTGAAATTTTATCTAAAGTGGGGTCAGTTGTGTACTAGTTAGCACTATCACCCAATATTTAAGTACATAATATGTTTCATGTTTCTATATTGAAAATATATGTTCATGATGTTTCTCATGTGATTTATTGGAATGTAATCCAGATGGAACTAAAAGGAGAGTTCCAAGTGGGGACGGAGCACATTCTCAACATGAGAGAACTTTTACTCCAAAATCATACCATCAGACAAGTCAAGGTGCAATGGAAACACCTTAGTCTGAAGAAGCTACTTAGGAGCTGGAAATTATAATGCGGGAGGCATATCCAGACTTGTTCCAAGAACATATAATGGAAGACTGAAACAAAGGTTATAACACTGAGGATGGTGTTATCTTCTAAGGGGAGGTATATGTAACACCCCCAAAATTAATAATAATTATTAATTCTGCTGCAAAATATTTTATTTATTATTTTATTATTTTGATTATTTTTGACAGAAAATTCAAGAATAAAACATTTTGTAATAAAAATAATTTTATTTAATAAAATATGTTGAAGGGGGAAAAGAGTGGATATAGCTATTGAAGAGTGTTTTCTAACCCATAAAAGGAAAAATACAAGTGGAAAAAACCACTGAGTGAGAACTCAGGATGTAGGAGGCATCATCCCCAAAAATCAGGTCACAACTCCTAGATGACTGCTAAACAATAGGAGGCTCATAAATGACCAAGTCCTAGGAAAAATACTATAAATTAGTATGTTGATAAGCAACAGGAGGATATAATTGGATGGGCATTAAATATATGTGAAATGCAAGAGATGGCGCATTAAGATTTTTCTCTTGTGGTTCATCAAAGAAGCTCGGGGATTCTGGAGAAAGTAACTTAGCTGCTCTGGGATTTGGTTGGGAGGAAAAACATCTCCACTCTTGTTTTCCCACTGTTTGTGCCAGGTTTCTACTTCATATTTTAATGCCATAGATTATATTATCCTAGATATGCAGTATCTTAACTCTAATTGTTTTCGATGAATCTACCATTGTTATATTTATATCTTGCGCTTAATGGAGTAAAATCATTTAGTTCCAATCTACACAAAAATTTCATATATTCGACTGTATATTTCCTATTTGCCTCCTTTTCCTAGACATCTGCTTATTCGTCATATTGAATTTAAATTAACAGCTAGTTTTACAATGTCTGTTTATAAGTATGGATCTGCATTCTTTCTATGTAAGCGAGTGAATGCAATTCACGCAATGTTTATCTGAATTCCCTACATAAACCTACAATGTTAGATTGAATAATATTAGTATATAGATCTGTAGCTTTTAGCTTAACTACAGACATGAATCATTTTAAATAATAATAATAGTATTATGACATATGAATTAATTAAGTTAAGTAATAAGCATCGAAATAAGATCTGTATAGGAGTAAGCATTGAGAAATACCGTAAGTGTTTACATAGGAAATACTACAACAAGACTGCATAGATCCCATCATCTACATGTATCCTAGAATATTATTATCCCATAATATTACAGATTCAGGAAGAACAAGCTTACGGATCGAAGATCCTTATTGATTTACTATCTAACCTATAATAGAAGGATCTTTTATTATAAAATCATCAACACACCAAATTACATACAAGGCACAGGATGGAATCCCTTCAAGAATTTAATCTAAATTATTGGAACGAGGATCCTTTATTTCGACCCACTAACATAAATTAAACAATATAAAATCAATCCAAATTTATGTGATACTTCTGCCATCACATTATTCATCATGATAGAGAATCGACGTTGGACGAAGTCCACATCGTGGCTTCCAAGCGATGTATTACATCTTTCAACTATAGCTTTTAAAAATAAAAGCGTATAGTTTAATTAAAATGCAATCAACACTAAGGGAGAGCCTCGTCTTCTTATTTAACTAGATCTCATCTCCTATTGAGGTTTCAGGATCAAGTCCTGTAACTATATGGGATCAAACCACTTAAACTTTTAAATTAGCATATTCATAATCGTAAGGTTTAAAATACACTCTAGATGGTTGTAAGTCCATTCCAAATGGACACCATTATTTCTCTATCGTGAGTAAACCATAAGCAAAGGAAGATCCGACATATGTTACAAGTTAAGTAACTAAAGAAAGAATTTTAATTGACTGTAATTATTTTCACAAAGCTACCACCACAACATTTATCCACAACAAACTTTACATTTTAATACAAAGATATTAAAAACAAAACGGAAGCTCTATTTTCATGGTCGTAAGACCATCTACGATGGAAACCAAGGGTTTCTTTTCCAATCTACATAAACAATTACTTATATCGAATTTCAAACAACATTGGTTAAGACTCAGCCGAGGTTGGCTCCTAATGATAAAATTCAGCAAAAGAATATATCAGTATACATATATACAGAGTGGCTATAAGACCATGATTAAATGGCTTCCACTATATTTTTTTTGAAAGAAATATATGTGCTAAAAGAGGAAGACATTTCACACTTGAAAGATGAGCCAGTTTGCACAATTTAGAGGAAAACCAAGAAATGCATGGACATAGATACAACAACCAAGTTCAATAATAGCTCCATAATTCTAGATAAGGTACTAAGTAGGTAAAGGCCTCCGGAAGACAAGACAAGAATTGGATATATAGAGGTAAGTTATGATGTGTGCAAAAAATGAGGATATTTTTGTAAACAACATGATACATCTTACAGAAGATATGAATTGCTCACAAGAGAAGAAATCCAGGTATGTTAACTCCTTTAGATATAAAAATAGCTTCAATATAATAAATTGTTGGATATGTGACTATGTTGGAGATATATAAAAATACTTCCACACCATTAGATTTTATGTGTGTGATGAGTATACGAACACGAGTTCAAATTGTTTCATGAGATCAAAACTACTAAAAGGACATGTCTGGCATAAGTGTGTGGAAGAGAATCCGTTGTAGAAGCAGAGGTTGTTTGTTCACAATAATACATCGATGAAGAATGTTGGAATATATTATATTCCTTGGAAGGTAATAATGTATTTGTATTATGTCGGAAGTTGTCTGCAATCTTATGTAAAAGAGTAATACATTTAACCCATAGTTATATGGTGTTGTATTTACTTGTGTAAAGTATTTGTCTATGGTATTGTATTAAGAGATGTTATTTTGGAGAATTATATTATCCCACATGCAATATGTGAGAGTAATTCCTCCTCATCTCTTAGTATATAATAGGGTCAAGTGAGTCTCTACACATCATGTATTCTTGATGTAGTAGTGGTACTATTGTGACACTGTTGTACATCATCTATATTCTTTGGGGTATTTTTGCTTTGCTCTTTCGTAAGATTGGAGAAGACATTCTGGAGATAATAGAAGACTACATTCCCATGGATGTAACCCATTAGGGTGAACCACGTATATCGGTTTTCTCTTGTCCTTTTCTTTTCCTGTTCTTATCTTTTATGATATGTTGTTGGTTGCTTAGATAGGTTAACTAGTTTAGCTTGACTCTACTATTTTAACATGGTATCAGAGTGGGTTGCTATGATCTAGTACCTTCTATATCTTTCAATCAATAACGATTATCATTTGGGCATTATCATTTTGTTGTAGATTTGCTTTCTATCTAGTAGCCATTAGGCTTCTCTTTAGATCTGGGCATATATCTGCATTTTTTTACCCTAACCCTAACTTGTGTAATATTTTTGCAGGATTTTTTCAAGGGTTTCTTGATGTTTTTTTTGTAGATCTACATGATTTTGGGGCTCTCCTCAAGGAGATCTTTCTTCCGATTATAAAAACGACAGTTATAAAAAAAGGGGGCTGTAACTTGGTCAGTTTTTATCGGAAATTTTTATTATAACATGTTTTTGGAATTGGAAACGTCATTCTAGATCCACCCACGTGACTAGAATAGAAAACTGGGTATTTCTAGGCTTCCTTTCGGTAATAAAAAGGACAGTTATATAAAAGGGCCGGAACAAGCATTCTGGATCCACCTACGTGGCCATAACAAAGATTGGGGTTTTTTGGGCACATTTTTTCACAGGGTTGTAAGTGAAATTTCTCCTCTTTTCTTTACTGTGTTTCTAACTATGCTTTTGCAGATTCAGATCAGTAAAGTGTAACTGTTTTCAACTTCTTCATTTTTTTCTGTCATTTTTCAGTATTAGGGTTTCTTATTTCTTAACAAAATTTCACTCATTATGAATTCTGAAGTAGCTTATGTTCATGAATTAGTTGGTTCTAACTATCTTGCCTAGAAGAGAAAGATGATTGATGTTCTCAGGAGTAAGAATATTTGGAGGCTAGTTAATGGTGAACATAAGACACCTACTTCTTCTAATGATTTGGCTATATGGGAAGGTAAAAGTGATTAAGCAAGGGGGCTCATTGGTCAAACTGTTGCAGATAATCTTCAGGTAAGTATTGAGGCAGAAGACAGTCGGGTTTAGGTATGGCAAATTCTTTCCTCTTTATTTGATAAAGTTGATGATGTTTCTGCATATTATCTTAAAAATAAGATATTTGACCTCAAACTTGCTGAATTTGAAAGAGTTGAGTTATATATTGCTAAATTGAAAACTTTAAATGAGAAATTAAATAGTTGTGGTAAAGATTACAAGAAAACTGACACTTCTCTTATTATTCTTGTAGAACGTAAAATGTCATCTTGTTTTGATATGTTCATCCAAACTAGGAATAGAGCTCTAGAATTGTCTCAAAGTACTACGAAGCACACTTTTGATGACTTTTGTAAAGGATTGAACAATGAGCAAGAAAGGTTAATTGTTTCAGGATAACTCACACCTAATAAAGCTCTAACTGCACTTAATAAGCATCATAAGAAAAGTTTTGATAATGCTAATCATTCTAATAATAATTCTATACGTGCTTCTCATGCTTCTAATGGAAATAGTAAATAGAAGAAAGTATATGATCCTTGTAAACATTGTGGTAAAACTAACCATCCTGAAAAGAATTGTTTCAAAGAAAAATGTTTAATGGCTAAAGCTAAAAAGAAAACTTCTCATGACTCCCAAGTAGCTTTATGTGCATCTGTTGTTTTGCCTAATAATTATTCTTCTAACATGGAATGGATAATGGATTTTGATGCATCTAAACATATGACTGGTGATGCTTCTTTATTTACTTCATATGATTGCATAGTTTATCTTGTTCCTACTTGTCTCTAACATTCCTATCTGGAAGCATTGACATTTTAAGGCATTCATCTCTTGCACATTCACATCATACTAATAAGAAATGCACCTATGCTTCAGACTAGTTGTTTGATGATTGAATTTTCATATATTTAAGTGAAATCTTTGGCTCACTATTTATATGTTGTGGTTGACACTTAATGTGTAAAAGTAACTTCATTTTCCTTAATGAGAAAGTTAATCTTTTATTTGATCATATTATGTTGCCATTTCTTTATATGATGTTTGCTAACATTTGGTATATAAGCATTTTCATTTCTGTATGAGCAATTTTGTTTTATGATCTTTATATGCTTTAATCTTGAAAGTTCTTGTGCAAATAAGTTATCTGTTTAGGATTTCATCTTATTCCAAGAATAATGAAGCACCATCTTCTACTGTTAAAGTCATGATGTTCATCTATATGATATCATTTTCGATGTATAGACCATTGGGGTCTTGTTTCTTCGATGTTTGAGGTCTCCTACAGATATTTATATTGCACCTTGATTGGAAGAATTTCTACTATCCGCATGCGTATTGGCCATCTGGGTTCTTTTTGTACATTGTTGTGGTGTTCCTAGCCACACGTTTTGTTGTATCGACCCGGAAGGTATCTGTACACTGATGTGGATGTTATATCATATTTCTTCAGCTATCATGTATGGTTTTGATGATTCTTATGGTGGTCTAGGAATCTTGCAATTGGATTATGTCACATGTTCTTGGCATTTTATTGTTGGGTCTTTCATTGTACAACCTTGTTCGTGTGCACTTTCATGATTTAGTGAGAAGCAGTTGTTCATCATCAAATTCCATCAGCCGAAGTGTTATTCTTATTTGTAGCTTTGGTTCTTCTAGAATTTGTCATCAAGGGGGATCAATAATGTCTCCTTCCTTCCTTAGTGTTAGTATGGGCCCTTCTCCCAGCCATTATTAAGGGGGGGTGTTGGAATATATTCTATTTCTTGGAAGGTAATAATGTCTTTGTATTATGTCGAAAGTTGTCTACAATCTTATGTAAACGAGTAATACATTTAACCCATAGTTATATCATGTTGCATTTACTTGTGTAGATTATTTGTCCATGGTATTGTATTAAGAGATGTTATTTTTGAGAATTATATTATACCACATGCAAAATGTGAGAGTAATTCCTCCTCATCTCTTAGTATATAATAGGGTAAACTGAGTCTCTACACATCATGTATTCTTGATGTAGTAGTGGTACTATTGTGACACTGTTGTACATCATCTATATTCTTTGGGGTATTTGTGCTTTGCTCTCTTGTAAGATTGGAGAAGACATTCTGGAGATAATAGAAGACTACCTTTCTGTGGATGTAACCGATTAGGGTGAACCACGTATATCGGTGTTCTCTTGTCCTTTTCTTTTCCTGTTCTTATCTTTTATGATATGTTGTTGGTTGCTTAGATAGGTTAACTAGTTTAGCTTGACTCTACTATTCTAACAAAGAATGTATCTTAGAAGTGTGCATAAGATGCAAACAATGCCAATACAACTGAACCGATTGTGCATAAGAAGATATGGGTGAAGAAGGTATCTCAGGAGTGTGCAGAAGATATAAACAATGCCCGCGGAGTTGAAGAAGTAAGCAATTGCTTCCTTCATTGCTAACCAAAAGGGTTATGAAATATCCTTGAGTTTAAATAGTTACATCAATAATTCAAGGACTAAAGTAGTAGATTGCTGCATACTAAATTTTTCTAAATATCGTTATTATTTATGTGGTTGTTATTTTCAAAAGTGTGGAATTATCATGCATAAAAAAAGTAAGGAGAAACATGTACAAGTAATACACATGGATTGCACAAAATGGAAGTTTTCTATTATATTAAAAAATGTTATTACAAAAAAGGAGCCTCGTAGCTCATATTACATCAAGACACACATTGGACTACAAAGCAACATAATGGAGCTAAAGAAGATCAAATCAGAGTCACTCCCTTCATGAACAAAATTGAAGTCAATATAAAATGAAGATGAGTCATAAATGCAGTATGAGATAGACTAATTCAACTTGGGTGGAAGGAAGTGGTGATAAGTGCAGGTCCAGATCCATTGAAGATGGCTTAGCAAACACTAGTGACTACAACAACGGAATAAGGTCCAATGCCAAAGATGATGAATCAAAGGAAGCATGCTCAACTCTAATATGATCTAGAATATTGAGTGTTTAATGTTGTTGTTGTTCCAAGAGATCAAATCATCTACTCAAGTTCGAAAATGACTCATAAGTTCTCCTGTTAAACTATGATTGATGGTACTAAGGGATGAAATTGGATTCCTACACCTGGTTTTTCCAAACACCCATATCCATCCTCAGCTGTCCAAAGTCCTCCTATTGTGACTGTACCACCAATTAGAGGATTTCAAGGGAATGGTTTAACCTCTAGAAGTAAGACATGATGGAAATAAAGGAAGCAAAGTCGAATAGTGATAACTCAAGTTGCAAATACCAGAGCAATCTTGACCATGATTAAATCAGAATGATGAACCATATGAAAACACTGCTAATTACTTATAGAATTGGGAGACATTTTTCTTCACGTTATCATGCATAAATTGAAGAGACATCAAAGTTGATGAATTTGTGCATTGTGAAATCCAAGGTTGATCATGATGATGATAAAATTTAATCCATGGGTCAATAAAGGATAAAACATGATTTGGAAGAATGATGTCAAAATAAATCCCTAGTATGAATACAACACATGGACAAGGTATTAGACATATCAAATCTCACCATGCATGTAGATAGTTGGAAATATGTGTGGAAACAAGATAATTTATTGCCATTCATAAAAAAAACCTCGTGTCTGATATCCAAGATAAGATAACTCACAAACAATATTAATTGAGATGTGGTGATGAGGAAAAAAGAATCAGTTATATATATCTGATGCATTGATGATTTATCCATGACTTGGCACACTAGAAGCAAGCCAAAAATAAATAAATGAGCACAAATTCAAGGGGAGTCGGTAAATAAGAGAGTCCCTTTTCCATTGATGTCAAAGGGGGAAAGTTAGAAAAACAAGATCGAAGATCAATACTAATAAGCAATAAACAAGATGCAAATATTAAAACACATTACAAGAGATACACAGATATAACGTGGCTCACCCAATATGGGCTATGTATACACAAACATTTCCAGTACTTTATTATTATTTCATATAGAAAAATGAAGGGATATAACCTACTGTAACCCCATTGCACTTCCTCTTCACTCTCTCACAGTCTCTCTCTCACAATCACAAAGATCACTTTTGCAATGCTACAATATAGTAGAAAACCATATTATAATGCATTCCTTTTATAAAGGGAATACCATGGGAAAATTCCATATTATACCGAAAACCATGGGACCGTAAATCACCCATTATTGAAAAGTCATGAATTTGAAATTGCAACATTTTACAAGGCATGTTTCCCTAAATTTTCACTGCGGGAGCACTTCCCTTGAACCCTCACTAGGGGGGGCTCAAAAACTAGTTGTTGCACCCCCCATCGACACCCCTGGAAACTATAGTGGGTGGGAAATCCCCCCCCACCCCCCCTGTTAGGTTTTGGGATCGAAACATGGATAAAATAACATCTATGAATCAAGAAAATCAGGCTCCACAATCAACAATCTCCCAGTTGGATATTGATCGAAACAACTCCACCACTGCTGCACTTGTTGGACTATTTTCTGAACCTTGGACTTGGAAAATTCTCATCTTTACCTTCATGCTTAAAGGCCAATAGAAGCCAATTACAAACTCAGTTTCTCTTTGATTGCTACCTTTGTCAACATGTCTCTGTAGGATTCCAGCTAGTATGTATCTTTTCCAACTTTAACAGTTCATCTTCCATAATAGATCTTATGAAATGGTATTTCACTTGTATATTTTTATTCTTCAAATGAAAAGATGAGTTCTTTGGAAGATGAATTCCACTCTAGTTGTCACTATAAAACTTAATATTATCCTACTTCTTACCCAATTCCTCCATAAACCTCTGCAACCAAATCATCTCTTTACTAGCCTCTGTAGCAACAACATACTCTTCTTCTGTTGTTGAAAGTGAAACAACCTTTTGTAGTTCCGAAATCTAACTTACTATTGTTACACTCATAGTAAAAGCTTACCCTGGGATGCTACTCGTGCTATCTTTATCACCCGCTATATATAAATAAACATATCCATATAGAACAATGTCTGGACATCCAAATCATAATGCATGAGAAGTGGCACCTCTCAAATACTTGAGAATCCGCTTTACTGCTTTCCAATTCTATTTACCTATATTGTTCATATACATGTTCATAAATCCCATTAAATGTCCAATATATGGTCTTGTGCACACCATGGCATAGATCAAGCTTCCAACTATTGATGGATAGGGAACCTTGGACATGTATTCTATCTCTTCATGTGTCTTGGGACACATATCCTTACTTAGTTTGAAATGATTGGACAAAGGTGTACTAACTGGTTTTTCATTCTACATTATAAACCTTTCCAACACCTTTTATATGTACTCACCTTGAGACAATGTCAATTTACAATTTCTCCTGTCTCTTGTTATTCTTATACCAAGGATTTGCTTTGGAACACCCAAATCCTTCATCACAAATGATTTATGTAGTTTCATTTTGAGCACATTTATATCCTGCATGTTAGATCTTGTAACAAGCATGTAATCCACATAAAATAACAATATAATATATCTTCCATTATCTAGCCTCTTGAAATATGGCATAGTGGTAAGAATAACATCTACTCTAACCCTGTTCTGTCATAAACTTATTAAATTTTAATATCACTGTAGCAGGGATTTCTCCCTTGCTACAGGGCAGGAATGGCTCCCTTCCGTCTATAGGATGGAAGGGTAGGTTGTTGTATGGAAATGCAGAAAATAAAAGGATAGAAAGCAAGAAAGGACAGAAAGATAAGAAACGACTAGAAGCCCCTCTACAGACATTAATGTTAGGGCTTGACTCTAGCTACCTGCAAACAACTATTAGAAACAAAAAACTTACAAAACAAGTTAAGAAACAAACCTGCAAGCAAATATGGGTTAGAAAAAAACTAAGCTACTAAAGCAAATACATGAACAAACAATGGTATACCTTCTCTTTGGTGTAATGGGCCACCATGCCCTGGCTGGAAGAAGCACCTCTCTCTCTCTCTTGGCTATGCAGGAGTTGTGGCTCAATGGGAGGATGAATGGATGAGAGGAGGGATGTGGGTGGCTTGAGAGACAAAGGGTCTCAAGGCATCCACGGGCAGCATAACAGTATGCAAAGAGAAGATTCTTTTAAGAGTGACCCCCACCCCTCCTTTTATAGTTTTTTTAGGGTTCTAAGCCCTTGGTTAGAGATTTAGCCCCTTCCGCCCT
Source organism: Pseudotsuga menziesii (assembly GCA_001517045.1). Lineage (NCBI taxonomy): Eukaryota > Viridiplantae > Streptophyta > Pinopsida > Pinales > Pinaceae > Pseudotsuga > Pseudotsuga menziesii. Next base: position 52,748 of record LPNX010521033.1, read on the forward strand.
AACTTTAGCTCTTTTTAGGTTTTTAGGATCCTTTGAGGGGTTTTAGCCCCTTTTTGGAGGCTTTAGCCCCTAGGAAATTTATTTAGGCTCCTTTTTGGGTTTTTAATCCCTTTTACTCATTTTAAAGCCTTTTTGAGGGTGTGGGGGTCTAATGGGGTGATACGAGGGTTGTGCATGGGTGTCCTTCAGTGGTGTAGGCCATGTAGAGCTGAGTGAGGGATTTTTTAGGTTAACAGATTGCCCCCTGATGTGTGAGGGCGGGAATTCATCGTATGGTCAATGGACATCATAGGATTTGCTGCAGAGAGGTGGTGCTTCTAGGGCTGGGGCATGGTGGCTTTTGGTTTTTGTATTAATATGGTTCCCATCAATGGGTGAGATAGAAATAATGTGTGACAGGTATATGGACGAGGTAGGAATCCCCATGCTTGTGACAATGTCAAAAGAACAATTTGATATATGCTCTAAAATACAAGAGCCTATCGTATACAACTGATGATACATAGTGGTTGCCTCAATGTGAGGCTAAATACAATACTGACTTGAAGAACTGCTACATTGGACCCATGGCATCCTCATGGAATTCTATATCTTCATGACTGACGGCTTACTAGATCTGGGATGGTACATAGATGTATGGACTCGCTGATTGAGGGTCAGAGTCTCTGTCATACAAGTATGTTGCATCAATCATAAATCTATATAGAAACACTACCAAGGCTTCTGAACATTGTCTCCAACGCAAACCGGAAATCACAAGGGTCATAGCCTGTTTAGGTCCCTCAGGTAGACTCATCAATGTACTAGAGTCAGGTGACATTCGGGGTCTTTGACCAAATATTGCACGGACCAAACCTTGTATGAATCTCAATAGTGCGATGATGTAGTTGGAGTCGAGCACGTGAGAAAAAACCATCCCAAGAGGCACTAAGGACTCCTCTCAAATGGTCCAAGGAACTCATCAATGAGGTTAAAGAAACCAGGATACAGGGGCCTTTGGGTCCATCCTCTGGAATATGTGTGTTGTCATTGACAGAGGGAGACCTACCCCTAGTCAAGGAAATGGTGTTTCCTTGGCCAGAAGTGTGAGGGAGATAATCAAAAGGTGTGAGACAATCCGTGGACTAACCCACTGAATGGGGGGGGGGGGGGGGGAGGGAGAGAATTGAACAGGGGCAGGGGGAGTATGGGAGACTCAAACCTCCTTTGTTCAGAGTATGATGGTAGGGCGGACCAGGAAGCGCATGAAACTGACTCATGGGAATGGGATCATAGCTGTAATACCAGAAATGTCACTGCAGATGGGAAATACCGGGAACGGTCTTAGCTTGAATATGCCAAGGTGGTCCTTTTTATTTGATGGTCTACATGGTCCACAAAAGGAGATAAATGAGACAATGTAGATGCCCTTTCCTATAATTTAACGAGTAGGAAAGGAAGCAGCTACACTTGGTTATCTTTTCGTTGTTTTTAGGAGTCATAAAAGAGCTTAAATGAAACTCTAGTATGGTCAACCGATTGCGGTGGCATAGGCAATGCCCCATGTCGGGACGATGGATAGTGGTCCAAAGGTCATTCGCGTAGTATGGATAGAGTAGATGGATCCCAAACATACCAATACATGCATAGGATAGATCATGGTAGAGGCACTCGAGTCGGTGTGACATAGGCATGCAAACTGAGGTGGCTCTCGAACAGAGGTCAGGAGAGTTGTGTGTGAGTTGCGGTGGACGGAATTGACTACATGTGATATTATTGCAAGTTTGGGGGAACTTATATGCCAAATACATGCAAAGGAAATGATCCATTTTCTGAACAATGGTCCAACAATCTGCATGAGGTGTGGTGGATGTAGTAGACATCTATGTGTTAAAATACAAAACAAAAAATAAAAATGGTGTCCCTTGACGGGTGGTGGCCCGAAAACCCGCATGAGTAACGGTAGAGAGAAGTGATACAAGTACAGGTCTGCAGACACTTGTATCAACATGGTGTGGCTCGTAAATTGAGGTAACTTCTGGGAAGTGGTCCCAAAATTTATTTGTTAAACATGAGACTCTGGTCTCATAAGGAGATATAAGTTTGAGCCCGGAGGTGTGAGAGGTGTATCGAATTGATTTCGAGTGACTTTTGAGTAGCAGCTAGTGGTGTTGCCCTGACTTGTGGTTAAAAAAAAAACGTTGAAAAACAAGAAAAGAAAATGAAGCGACTCATTGGTGATGTTAAGCGTAAAATATCTTAAGGTAGAGCCCATTGCAGGGGTTCTCCAAGAGTTGTCCATCAGAGTCAATAAGGGTGTATGCCATTTTTCTGAGGCAACAATGGATGACGTATGGGCCATACCACATTAACTCGAACTTCCCTTTGCCCAACTTGTCGTTGGGTTGCTCGTAGACTAGAACCATATCAACTTTAGTGAAGGTGCGAGGGTGGACATGGTAGTCATAGTGGACATTAGACCGTGTTTTCGCTACTTCAATGGATTGGAGGGCAGCTCGATAGTCTTCTATGGTTTCCTCAAGTTGGAGGAGTCATTCTTCTAAAGGCGAAGTGTCAGGGAGAAGTTATACTATGAGGCAGAGGGAGGGGATTTGGCACTCTATAGGGAGTACTAATTCAACGCCATGTACTAGGTGGAAAGGAGTGAAACCGGTTGCAGTTTTTGTGGATGTACAATAAGCCCATAGGGCAGAGAATAGCATGTGATGCCAGCTGGTTTTATGGTTTCCTACCATCATTTGGAGCATTGTTTTGATGATTTTGTTGACTACTTCAACTTGGTCGTTTTCCTGGGGGTAGTAGGACGATGAGTACTGGTGTTCGAATTTCAACATGGTTGACAGTTCAACCTATACGACATCTTGAAAGTGTGCTCCATGATCTGAGACTAATTGTTTAGGAACACCAAATCGTGAAATAACATGGTTAAATAAGAAGCGCGTTGCGATTTCATCTTTGCAATCAAATTTGGGCATGGCCTCGGCCCACTTAGTGAAGCAATCAACTGCCATAATGATGTATTTATGACCATTAGCCGAGACGAGGTTGATTGTCATGAAGTAGATTGCCCATTTGAAGAGGGGCCTAACTATGACTATAGGGTGTAACGGTGCAGGGGGTGTTCTTTCCTTTGGGGAAAAGAGATGATAGCTGTGGCAATGCTTGACTACCTCTATGTAATCAACGAAGATGGAGGGCCAGAAATAGCTGGTGTGTAGAATCTTCTTGGTGGTTTCCAGGCCTAAAAGGTGGCCACCGCATGCTCCACTATGACAGTCATTGAGGATGGTCTCGGTCTTGTCACAGGTGAGGCAACGACGTAGGATGGTATTAATGCCCCAACAATACAGGACATCTCGAATCAGCAAGTGGCTAATGGCTTGATGTTGGATGCGTCGCCTATCCTCATGGTTTAAGTGCGCTATGAACTTATGTGTTCGTAAATAGAGAAGGATGTCCCCATACCATGGGTCTTCCATCGATATGACAAATAGGAAGTCATCAGGGAGATCATCCTTGGGGGGTGATGACGTGGTTAATGGGGGAAGATCAGTCATGAGTGTGGCTAGTGCGAGTTCCTTTGTGCTTTTTGGGGACACAAACTCAAGGTCGAATTCTTGGAGGACGACTACCCACTTAGCTTCTTGACCTTGTAGAAGGCGGCGGCTTAAGAGGTACCACATTGGGTTTGAATCAGCCACCACACGAGTGTAGTTTGAGATGATGTAGTGGCGCAAATTCTAAGCCAAGAAGACGATGACGAGGGCCAATTTATCCTTGGGTGAATACTGTAGTAGGGGCCCTGTTAGCTCCTGATTGACGTAGTAAATCACGTGCTCATGGTGAGCCTCGTCTTCCTGGACCAAGAATCTGGCGATGGCGTTGTCCGAGGCCGACACATAGAGAATGAAGTCTCGAGTGAAGTCTAGTGCTGAGAGTAATGGTGTAGAATCCAAGGCTTGTTTGAGTGCATCAAATGATTCTTGTGGTTGTTGATCCCAAACAAAGGGGATTTTTGTGCAAAGCAGGTGAATGAATCTGTAAGATTTTGTTGCATACTCTGCTACGAAGTGACAAAGGAAGTTGGCCTTGCCTTGGAGGCTTTGTAGTTGGTGTCGAGATTTTGGGGAAGGAAGATTAGGGATAGCCTAAACTTTAAGGGGCTCTATCATTATTCCTTTGTGGGACATGATGAATTTGAGTAGACGGCCTGCTCGGACACAAAAAATGCACTTGAGGGGATTCATGAGAATTTTGTACTTGCGGCAATGTAAAAAGACTTACCGCAAGTCATCTATGGGTTGTGCTTGTTTTGGTGATCGAGCGGTAAGGTCATCCAGGCAGACCAAGATGATGTGAATTAGGTCATGGAAACAATATGTCATGGTGCGTTGGAAGGTGGTTCCAGGGTTTTTCAGGCCAAAGGGCATGAATCGATATGCGAATGTCCCCACGGGGTTGTGAATGTCGTCTTATAACGGTCCTCTTTCCAGATCTGGATTTGGTTATATCCAGAAAATCCATCCATGAAGGAAAAGACTTCATATCCGACGCACGCATCGATAATCTGATAGATGAAGGGTGTTGGGAAGTTGTCTTTGGGACATGCCCCATTGAGATTGCAGAAGTCTGTGCAAACATAGATGGTACCCTATTTTTTATTCACGGGAATAGGATTAGAAACCCAAGAGGTGTAGCCAATGGGGTATATGAAGTCGGCTGTGCACATCTTCTCTATCTCGGCTTTGACTATAGCCACTTTGGAAGGATGGATGGGCAGTTGCTTTTGACATACTGGGGCCAAATCGAGCCATGTGTCTATGTGGTGTTCCACGATGGATGGATCTAAGCTGGGCATTTTAGTGTAATACCAAGTAAAGATGTCCCAGAATTCTTGGAAGAGGGATTTGTAGGTAGCGACTTCTTCTAGGGAGCAGGATGCCCCCAGCATGATTTCTTCAACAACCTCGGGATTGGTTGAGATGTTGACTTTGATGGTGGGCGAGATGTTGGCCATCTTCCATTCTTTGAAGGAGTTTGGTGCCGGGATGGGGTTCTTGAACCAGTCGAATTTCCCATGGATGAAATATTTGGTTTCCACGGAAAACTAGTCAGACTACGACACAAGTTCCTCGGGGAGGAAGAACGAGCGATGGTGCATGTTGTCCCATGGGTATTCTAGGGTGGTTAAAGCTTCAAGTATCTCCTCATCATTGTGGAAGCAATGAAGAGACAGGTCTATAGGACCATCATTGGAGGTGGAGATGAGTGGGTCAGTTGAACTGGACATCATGTAAATGGACATGGTGTCTGAAGAAGGAGGTGGGGGGTGAACTTCTTCGATCAGGGTGATCTCAGATTCAAGGGAATGTTGAAGGAGGTCAGATAAAGCCATTCAAAACTAAGGCAAGTCTTGAAAATTGTGAGAATAATGTCCATACAAACCACAGAGGGTGCAAGCATGGTTTGTTCTTAGTGACTTCTTTTTAACGGTTGGTGCTCTTGGAATTTCAACCACGGGGAGGTTTTCGTTTGTATCCATGGTGTCCAAATGCACGTGGATGATTGGGATTTCAGGATAGTTCTGAGTTGGATGGCCCTGTTTCTCGTAGACAGCACAAGGTGGGATTTGTCGAGGTTCTATAGTAGCTTTTGCATTCTTTCCCCTGGCCCTTTTCGGGTGGGGTGGTGCAGGTGCGGTGGTTGGTTTTTGCGAACCATGTGGAAGATGGGACTTGGCCACAATGGGCTGCACAGGTCTTAAGACTACCTAGGGCATCAATTGTTGAGCTGGTGGATCAAGATACCATACAAGAATTCCCAATGTGAATTTGGGTAGGTTTAGGGTGGCCATTACTGGCTTGCTCATGACACCAGGCAGGGGAAAGAGGAAGGGAATTGTATGGATTGGAGAGGAGCCTAGATAACTCCATGCTGGTTGTATGTGGGGGTTAGGTTGTGGTTGTGAATGCACATAATGCTATAGCTAAGGATGATGTTGTGGCTGATGTTAATGTTGCAGCTACGGACCGTGTTGTGGTTGTGATTGGGGCTGTGGCTGCAATTTTTTTTTGGGTGCAACAGTGCTAGATGAGAGCATGCACAAGTCCGCAGTATCATTTTGTGTTGGTGGTGGTGACACTAAGGGGAAATGATTCATCATGGCGGTATCGAAAAACAAACCAAGACCCATATTCAACAATGGGGAGGCTGGTGTGTTGTCAACCATGGTGTTGATTGCAGGGACAACATTGGCGTGTGTGGTCGTCCCTTATGGCTCAATGGTGGTGATGGTAGGGATAACATTGGTGGGTGTCGTTAACCCTTGTGGATCATGATAAGTGAGTTGATCAACCATCATAATCTTCCCTTCATGGGGGAACATCATGAGACAGAAGACAGTTGATGCGACATCTCTCATGGCATACATATAACTTCTTCTGAGAAGGAGGTTATAGTCTAGTTGAGCGTTGACAACCTCTATGTCAATCAGAACTGTCTTCCTGGCTAATGTGATGGGGACATGGGGGAGGATTCCTTGGGATTTAGTGGGATGGCCATCATAAGTCCGCGGAGTTTTGGAGGATGGTTGCAGAATGGGAGATCCAAGTTTCTACCAAACTAGGGTAGACATAACATACGTAGATGCCCCCTCTTCCACTATGCACCGATGCACAACCAAATTTCATATAGACACCAGGATTTGGAATGCGATGGTGGATGGCATGCGTGGTTCTCCATTCTCTGTGTCAAATGTGATCAACTTGGAGTCGGAGGGGTCTATGGCCCCAAGGGTGGCTAGTAAGGCTTTCCACTATGTTGGCCACGTTTTGAGTACCTCAAGAGCGAACATGGAAATTGGTGTTTGGGCCAAATCATCCACGATGCTATAGCTGATCGCAGCTCTAGCCATGGCGTTATTGGCAACCCGACGTATGGGGGGGTGTGGGAAAGGGGGTAACTAAAGAGGTGCATGGACCAATTTGGACGTAGATGCCGCTAATGTGTCAATGGACTTAGTGGTGGTTCCGTATTGATTTCGTCTAGTTTGTAGGTTGACCTCTTCAGTCATCATGGCTAGCAGGTGGTGGACACCTGTTTTAGCCATGGGAGGTGCCCCCAGAGCGTTGGGATTGGGTTGGGGAGGGGTGCGGTTGCCACCAATCCTTGGACAGGTAATGGGTTCTGAAGCACCATAGGAGGAGGTCCTTGTGGTGCCTAGTTGGGTTGAGCTTGGTCTGTTGTGTTGGTGACATGCTAAACCTCGTTCTGAATGGACTGCTTCGCATGACCCATGAAGGGAAACTCGAATGTGTAGTGCCCATAGACCTCACAGAGTGTGCATGGTTGGTTTGTATGCAATGGAGCATTGCGTCTCAGTGAATTTGGTCATGGAGGATTCTGGGCGGGTCGGTTTGCCGCGGCATTGTTGGGAGGGTTTGGTTGTTGACCGCCTCCCTACAGTTGATTATTGGCTTGGTTCTAAGGCTGGTTATTCCTAGCCTACCCTTGTTAGTTATTGGGGGCTGGCTAGTTGGGACGATTTTGTTGTGCGAACACTTGTCCCAATGGATCGGGTGGAGCAGGGGCGGGGGCTTGAACTTGTTGCACTGGTGGTGCATAGTATATTTTTCAGGGTGGTGGTGCCACAAATGTGGGAATTTTCCCCACATACTACTATTCTGGCCAAGCCATGGCTTAATCCTACTGCGATGGTACAGGTTGTTCATAGGAAGTTGTTGCTCTAGAATGGGACATCATTCTAGCATAGTCTGGAGTTTTGTTTTGGTAGGAAACACTAGCAGTGTTGCTTGGTGGTGGTGTAACTACAGGTGGTGTCAGACGGTGCTGTGGCTATTGGGAAATCGATCCTATGATGCCATCAGTAGCATGGGATGCCCCCGGTGCATCCTGGTAGGAGGTACCTGAATGGGGAACATCTGGAATGACGGTGTAAAGGTATCCAGACTGTGCATAGATTAGGTCAAACTATTGGGCTTTCAATGTGGCGTTCTCTTTGGATTGGGGATGTTTAGATGCGACGTCCTTTGCTATGGGTGGGAGCAAGGTCTTGAGAAACCAATCCAAGATGATCCTGTCGTCAAGTTGGATCTTACACAAACTACAACGTCACCGCCACTCATGGATGTGGTCGGTTATATGGGTCGCAATGTTCTGGTAGCAAGATAACAAGATATCCACACCTTCACCATATCTGATAGGGAGTTGGAAATACTGCAGGAACATGAAAGCCAGGGAGTTGAAATATGGGTTCTTGGCTTGAGGTAGCTCAATGTACCATTTGGCTGCAACACTTATGATGGTGCGTTGGAACAGTATTAGCTTGATTGAATCATCTACAATGTTGTTTGATGAGCACCATAGATGAAATGTCATGATGTGGTTTTGGGGACACTCCCCTACCTTCCCTTCAAAATTAGGAATGTCTTAAGGAAGTTTGGTTGGCATGGGGGACCAAAAGATTTGGTGGTGGATGGGGTCGTTTGTCAATCAAGCCAAATCAAGCAAGTTAAGATGAGCCATGAAAGGCAGGTTTGACCCCAGGTTGATGTGAGATGGGGAAGGTATGGTGGTGGGGTTTGCAGGTGCATAATGTACTTGCATAGCTGGGGGTGTTGGTGGTGCCACTGTATATGGGCCAGTACTCCCAAGTGTGGTGTGAGGGATAGTGTGGGTGGAAGGGCCATTGCCTCCATGTGTGATAGGAGGGGTAGTGTAGGTGGAAGGGGCACTGCCCCATGTGTGATAGGAGGGGCAATGCATGTGGAAGGGGCACTGCCCTCATGTGTGACAGGAGGGGCAATGTATGTGGAAGGTCCACTTCCCCCAAGTGTTGTAGGTGGGACAGCTTGAGTGGTTACTATGGGTGGTGGAAGCTGACTAATGACAGTTTGGATGACCATACCGGGGCCACCTGCAGGGTTGTTGGTGACAATTTGTGGTGTGGACATGTGTCCACTAGCGTTTTCTATGACGAAAAAAGGATCCGGGTTTGCACAGTCCATGGGGCTTAATAGCGCTATGTGCAGGTCTGGTTTAGACTGATATGGGTCTGAATCTAAATCAGAGGCTGTGTGGCCTTCTAATGGTGTGAGAGGTCATCAAGAATGGTCTCAACGGTGTCAGTTCAATGACCTGAATTGTGGTGGTTCACCTCTTAGTCATGAGGAAGAGCGTGAGGGATCAAATGTGTTGGATTTATGTATCAAATTGGTGGGAATGATTTTTTGGACCCCATTTTCAATGGTTTCCTATTGGATGTAGGTGGTCACTCAACCACCAAGACTGGCAGAAGATAGCGCTTGGATTTTTCCTCATAGGCATTCTACTAAATCGGTGGGGGTTGTTTCCCGTTTCGCTTGGAAATTCCTCTCAACGACCAGCTACTTTGGGGTTCCCGTGGTACTCCTCACAATGAGTTTATGGGCTAATCCCAAGTACTTCCCATGGTTAAGGCAGTCAGGGACTTATGTCCTCAAAGGCTGCAGATTTTTGAAATTAGTGTAAATTAATAAATTTTAGTGGCTTTCTTAGCATCATGAACTAAGTTGGGTTGATTTACGTGGTATGGTGTGTATGTCTTTCTGCGTTTATTTTATTTGGTGACTACAAATGGTTTATGAATATTCCATGGAGTTCATCATATTGTTGTTGAAAGAAGTAAATAAACATAAATTATGTAGACAGATACCATTTTTTACCCTGAATTGTGATAGCCTAACTAGGTGACTACCTTATACCTATATTCTTATTCAACCAGGAGAAGGTGTTGGGCTCTCAACACAATGGGACTAATCCCATCTGTAGATCCACAGGTCACCTCTCGAATGCAATTTTGGTCAACAGGGAGGATGCTTAGTGCCATGAGAATCCCTCCTTCTCTACCCCCTCTACCTTCCAAGTCACTCGTTTTTAGTGGTTTCGAACAATATTGGGTGAAGGGCCTAATACTATACGAGTTGTGCCCTTTTTCTTATCCCACAATACCCTGAAGGGTGATGACTAGGTAGAAGAGGAAGGGTAAGCAAGGTTTTTTATTTTATGTAAGTTTTAGTTAGGCTATATTCATTAACCAATTAATTTTTTTTTAACTTACACTTAGTTCTGTGAATGAAATAGAAATAGAAATGGAACAATTATACTAGACAGAGGCAGCTGAGCCACACTGACAGTCCTTAGTAAATTAAAAACTAACTTTTGAGTGACAGACCGCACATTTCGGGTCAAATGTTGCGAGGGGGTCACCAAATTTTTCCAGAAATAGGCGAGGGGGTCGCTCAGATTTTGCAAACATAAGCAGTCTGTCTTTCTGAAGGAAGTCACACCTTTCAGGGAAAAAAGGGTGACTTGGTTGCACCTATGAGACCTAAATGAGTGACCTAGTCCCCTGTTTAGGCCTAATAAGTGCGACCTGCTCCGAATTGGGGGTTTTTTTGATCCTGAGTCAGATCCGGCTGATAGTAACCTGTACTGTGGCCAAATGGACTTGGATTTTCCTTGTAGAGGCTCGGCAGAAACAAAAAACTATAAATAAATAGGATTTAAACTAGATTTGACAAAAAAAATTAACCTAGGGCACAAACTGAAATAAAACTTGAAATTTAAAAAAACTAAACCAGGGATCCTATGGGATCGACCTGGTATGGTCACCAGTTCTGTAGTAGGTATTTCTCCCTTGCTACAGGGCAAGAATGGCTCCCTTCCATCTATAGGATGGAAGGGTAAGTTCCTGTATGGAAATGCAGAAAATAAACAGATAGAAAGCAAGAAAGGACAGAAAGATAAGAAACGGTCAAAATCCCCTCTGCAGACAATGTTAGGACTTGACTCCAGCTACCTGCAAACAACTATTAGAAACAAAAATCCTGCAAAACAAGTTAAGAAACAAACCTGCAAGCAAATATGGGTTAGAAAACAACTAAGCTACTAAAGAAAATACATGAACAAACAATGGTATACCTTCTCTTTGGTGCAATGGGCCACCATGCCCTGGCTGGAAGAAGTACCTCTCTCTCTCTCTCTTGGCTATGGAGGAGCTATGGTTCAATGGGAGGATGAATGAATGAGAGGAGGGATGTGGGTGTCTTGAGAGACAAAGGGTATCAAGGCATCCACAGGCAGCATAACAGTATGCAAAGAGAAGAGTCTTTTGAGAGTGACCCCCACCCCTCCTTTTATATCTTTTTTAGGGTTCTAAGCCCTTGGTTAGGGCTTTAGCCCCTTTTTGGGGGTTTTAGCCCCTTTCGCCCTAAATTTATCTCCTTTTAGGTTTTTAGGCTCCTTTGAGGGGCTTTAGCCCCTAGGAGAGTTATTTAGGCTCCTTTTTGGGGGTTTTAAGCCCTTTTACTCATTTTAAGCCTTTTTGAGTGTGTGGGGGTCTAATGGGCTGATACGAGGGTCGTGCATGGGTGTCCTTGGGTGGTGTAGGCCATGTAGAGCTGAGTGAGGGGTTTTTTGGGTTAACAATCACTGCCTTGGAGCTTGTTTTAGGACATACAAGCTCTTCTTCAACCCACAAACCAAATTCTCCTTCCCTTTGAACTCATACCTCTATGGATGCTACATATAAATCACTTCCTCCAAATGCCCATGTAGAAATGATGTTTTTGCATCTAACTATTGTTAGTTTTTCATCACATTAAGCTAGCATTAAGATCTTAGGATCTTTTCACTGAGAGAATAACAAGTACAGCAATAAAACATAAGCACATCACAAGAGACAAGAGACACAAAGATTTTTCCTTGGGGAAACCATAAAGGAGAAAAACCCGCAACTTCCTCTAAGATAGAATCAACACCAAAACAGTAAGAGATCTCCCAAACCAGCAGTAGTCTTCTGTCTTCTGTCTAGTCCCAAAATTTCCTCTTTCAGTAGTGCGCCACACTTGGGAGAGCAAGTGATGTATTTCACAAGTGATAAATAGAGAGTCTCTCACTCTCTATTTATATTCTTCCATTGACTTGAAGTGCACTCAATCATGTCGGCCCAACTAACAATTACTTACTCGATCCTACACCTTAATTAGTGTATAATAACTCAAGTGCCCTCAAACTATGGGGACTTACCTAATGAATTGATATGAATTGATTACATTATTAATCCTCCCGATCGGAACATCGGGGCATGATCACATGACTCAAATACATAATAGAAACATCCTGGAATAAACATCGGGTTACAATACATAAGATACATAGAAGAATACATTCCGAAGTTACATATACATCAACACTCCCTCTTAACTAGGAAGGTATTCTTTCGACACAATTTTCAGCACTGGTCTTCTTCTCTGTATCAGCTGGATCATCTCGTATTCAATTCATCTTCGTCTTCAAGTCATCTTCGTCTTCAATTCATCTTCATCTTCAAGTCATCTTTGTCTTCAAGTCATCTTCACTGGATCTGGATCATCTCTCGATCTGGATCATCATAGAACATCATCACTGGATCTGGATCATCTCTCGATCTGGATCATCATAGAACATCATCACTGGATCTGGATCATCTCTCGATCTAGATCAACATAAAACATCATCACTGGATCTAGATCATCTCTCGATCTAGATCAACATCACTGGACTAGATCTGGACCATCACTCGATCTGGATCATCACTGCTGGATCATCATTACTGGATCTGGATCATCACTCGATCTGGATCAACACTGGTGCTATCTCATGATTCTTCTCGTCATAGGAAGTTCTACAGAGCTAGCCCTTTTTCATGCTGGTTGTAGGCCTACCCTCATGTAGGTCTTCGCCCAGCACTTACATCTGACCTTCTCGTCAGAAAGGCATGCCCAGCACTCACATATGATCATGTAGTAAACTACAATCCCATTAGAAAGGCCCAGCACTCACATTCACCAGCATGATAGGACACACCTACTATCATCTGTGAAATGGCTCAGCACTTACAACCACCAGCATGATAGGACACACCTACTATCATCTGTGGAAAGGCATAGCGCTCACATCCACCAGCATGGTAGGACACACCTACTACCATCTGTGGAAAGGTTCAACACTTATAATCACCAGCATGGTAGGACACACCTACTACCATCTATGAAATGGCACTGCACTTACAGTCATCAGCATGATAGGACACACCTACTATCATCTGTGAAATGGCATAACACTTACAACCACCAGCATGATAGGACACACCTGCTATCATCTATGGAAAGGAATAGCGCTCACATCCATCAGCATGGTAGGACACACCTACTACCATCTATGGAAAGGCTCAGCACTTACAATCACCAGCATGGTAGGACACACCTACTACCATCTATGGAAAGGCTCAGCACTTACAATCACCAGCATGGTAGGACACACCTACTACCATCTGTGAAAAGGCTCTGCACTTACAATCACCAGCAAGGTAGGACACACCTACTACCATCTGTGAAATGGCATTGCACTTATAGTCACCAGCATGATAGGACACACCTACTATCATCTATGAAATGGCATAGCACTTACATGAGTCACCAGCATGATAGGACACACCTACTATCATCTGTGACAAGGCTCAGCACTTACATCCATCCAGGCGGGAACACATCCTGCTCACAATGATGGAAGGGTATGCACTCATATCTGATCATGAGGGGAACACATCCCAGCAATCATATCAGAATGGCCCCCAGTCCTCCTTGACTGAGCTACCTGGTAATTGACCAGGTGCCTCCATTCTCCTAGAGAATGGCAGTTGCCCTTACATCCGACCTGCTCGTCAGAATGGCCAACACTCACATCTGACATGGAAGGAACTTAATCCTTTAGCCATGAACATAATGTTTCATCCCTTACATATGATCAAGTGGGAACACATCCCTCTATCACATCAGAATGGCTACTCAGTTCTTACACTGAGTGTTCCTGGTAACTGACCAGGTGCCTCCATTCCTAGAATGGCAATTGCTCTTACATCTGTCCTGCTCGACAGAATGGCCAGCACTCATATCTGACATGGAAGGGAGCAACCCTACCATCATGATAGAATGGCTCAGCCCTTATATCTGACCTACTCATCAGAATGGCTATGGATCTCAGCACTCATATCTGACATAGAAGGAACCAATCCTCTCACCATGACAGAATGGCTCAGCCCTTATATCTGACCATGGAAGGAACCAATCCTCTCACCATGTCAGAATGGCTCAGCCCTTATATCTGACCATTGAAGGAACCAATCCTCTCACCATGTCAGAATGGCTATGGGTCTCATCACTTTCTCTGGGAGGAAGCCTTGATCTGGAGAACACCAAGTCTCTCTCTGAAGTACTCAAAATTTATCCTAGCCAATGGCTTCATCAATACATCAGCTATCTGTTTCTCTGTCACAACATACAGGAGCTTCACTACTCCTCTCTGCACCATATCCCTGATATAGTGATACTTGATCTCGATATGCTTCGACTTGTCATGAAACACTGGATTCTCTGACAACTTCACGCAACTCTGGTTGTCACAATGTATACAAGTAGCATCTAACTAGAGATCAAATATATCAGATAGTAGCTTCCGCAGCCATACTTCCTCATAACTAGCTGAACAAGCTGCGACATACTCTGCTTCAGCCGCACTCAGTGCCACACAGGATTGCTTCTTGCTAAACCAAGAGATCACACCTGATCCCATAGTAAAGCAACATCCTGAAGTACTCTTCCTATCGATGGCACTGCCTGCCCAATTTGAATCAACATAACCTTCTAGGTTAATCTTCTGATTCGCATCATACTTGAGCCCATAATCAATTGTACCCTTTAGGTACCTCAGAATATTCTTTGCAGCAATCAAGTGAACACTTCTCGGATCTGTCAAGTACAGGATCAAGGTGTTCACAGCAAAGCAAATGTCTGGTCTCATGTTTGTCAGGTACATCAATGACCCAATCATCTGACGATACATCGTAGCATCAACCGACTCTGACAAAGCATCACTCAATAGCTTCAGGTTCGATGCCATAGGTGTGGTCATGCAGTCCATCATCCTGAATCTCTTCAGGATCTCTACTGCATACTTCCCTTGTCCAAGGAAGATCCCATCTGTACTCTGCCACACCTCCATGCCTAGAACAATAGTGCATCGACACATAACAGGAGCATCACTGGTCTTCTGTCTTCAACCTTGAAGCAAAGGTTGAAATCCACTTTACTCTCAGTAAAGCCTAGAATCATCAGTAATCTGCCCATCCTGTCATACCATGTCGAACCTCAAGATCTTCTGCAATCACTCCCTATGAAGTAGAGCATCATACTCCCTCTGTCTTCCGTACTCTATGCACTGAAACATTCTGTACTGGAGTGACAAGTAGTATCCATCTAGGATCACTGGATACTAAGATCCTCTATCTTGAGCTTCTTCAAAAGTTCATCTTGCACCCATCTGTGAGCTTGTCATCCTCTATCAACCGGTGGCAAAGGTTAAGATATTCATCAAGCTCATCATGTATGTGTTATCCCATGGGTGTCTTCTGAACTCGTACAAAGCCTTCTTTCATTTGCACACATGATTATGCATGTCATGTGACTTTACTTCTATTAGCTGTAAATGTTTCTTTGTAGACTATGCCTTCTCTTCATGAGAAGCCTCATGCTACGAATATTGCTTTGTATCCCACGATGTTTCCATCTACTGCATGATGGAACTATGAACTTCTCTTCAGGTCTCGATACTACGCCCAAACATCATTCTTCTTGAACTGATATTCCCTTCCTTCTTGGTGGCTGGAAGGTTCTGCATCCATGATGTCACTGCACTCGTCATATTATTCTTTGTCTTTGAACTGTCGTCACTTGTTCTTCGGAACAATTCTTCATTCTTCTTTGCTTGTAGGCGATTATGTATGCGATCTTTCCTACAAGTCAACTGCAATTGTATGGTTAGAAACATTTCATAAGGAATATTTATACTGGCAAACACTTATGCATAAATATATGATCATGCAACTACTTTAGCCAATACAACATTCATCCATATCTCATTGAAACTTTCTATATGCCTTCCATCTCTACCAGGACAACATTGAGATTGTGCACTAATCCAATATGTCAGCAAAGAGGTTTCATTCTAGATAAGTAGCAATGGAGAATTTGTATAGCCCCATGGGCTACTTACCCATCACATGCATATTAGTAGTATTCTGTCATTAATACAAACATCCTATCATGCATAATACAATAACTCAATATAAACAAATGCATAACAAAATAATATAATGAAATAACAATTGAATACTTCTCTTTATTTGTTTCAAGGATAGACTCCTTCTTGAGCCTTCAGCTTCATCGTCTTCTTCATTCATAATAGCATCGTTTCTTATCCAAAATCTAAGGTGGATAAGAAGTTCTTCAAGAGTTGAGTTCTTCATATTCCTCATTGATTAAGGGATCTTCTTTGGATGGCGATATCTTGATCTTCAATTGCTCCCATCTTCTCTTCTCTTCTTATGATTCAAGCTTCTTCTTCTTCCTGAAGTTTGCTGAAAGTAATCACTTCCTTCTGGAACACATTCCTTGAATGAATTCCACGATCCTAGGAGGCCATTCAAGGTGGCCATCACCACGTCTGCATTCTTCACTTCTGCTTCAAGTTGTTCTTGATTTGAGAGACTCTTATGACTGCATGGTCTCTGCATTCTATATCTTCACATTCTTCAAGTGGTTTCTTTAGGTCATATTCTGATTTTTGTTCTTCCCTTCAAATAGCTTGAAATTCTGGAAGACCTTCAACAGCTTTGCTTGCAATAGGTAGTGCTCTGTAATGCACATGTGCAAGCCTTCTATGCCAAAGCTCATTTGGCTCTACTGTGTCATGGATCAAGGCTTGTTCTAGATATCCCTTCAATTTGTACAAGCCTCCTTCTTGTTCTTCAATCACTACCACATCATCGATAGTCTTTCCTTTTGGCCATATGATGACTTGACCATCTATGAATGCAGCCCGTATTCCTTTTGCATCAATGCTGAAATGGAGAGAAGGTTCTTCTTCAATCCGGGCACAAACAGTACTTCTTTCATTGTTAGAGACTTACCAGAGTCTAGCTTGTATGAATATTCCCCACTACCTTTTATTGGACATTGGTAGTCATCTCCTAGTCTCACCTTGTGAGGTGATTCATGATCTGACAGTCTTACAAAGGATTCCTTCAATCCCATCATATGTTTGTAAGCCCCACTGTCTATAAGCCAATCATCACTTCCATGAGTAGTGTTACCTATGAGAGCTGATATTAGAACATATTTATCCTCGCTTGAAGAATATTCACTTTCACATCTGGATCTCTTTCTGGATGGTTCATCATCCTTTGCAGCATGAGCATGATGTCTTCTTTGGCCTCGTCTCCCTTTGAAACTGGAACCTCTGTACTCATGTAGGTGTCCAATCCAGAGAGATAAAATACTTCTATGTTTGGAAGTTGTCAAATTCCCCAAGCTTGTCACCAAGCTGATGTGATATATCATATTGAAATGAGAACCTCAAATGAAAACAGCAAAGGATTAGATCTTACCGATTTGAGGTGTCCGTCCTTGTCCCATAGTTTGATGATCTAGGGTTTGTCGCAGAAACCCTAATTTTCAGAACTTGGAAACTTTCAGATCTGATTGGACAAACAAATAGATCTCTTCAAATGGAGCTGTCCAATGTACTCCTTTTCTGAAAACAGTGGAGGGAAGCTCTCGAAATAGGAAGCCCTAATTTTCTGATTTCTTTTGTAGAAATTCTTGTTACTGTTTCTGTGATATCTCTGAAATTACTACTCCTCTATGTCTTAAATTTTTCTATGAGGTAACCTAACATGTCCCTGATCCAACACCATAGGTTCCATCATAATTGGCTTCACCATTTTGGATTTATGATCCTTTTCCCAAGGTGACCTGTTACAGGACTGTTCATAACAGTGAAGTTGTACGACATGCCACATGTCACTGGTTCATATTCTGAGTCTGATATTCGGAAAAACGAAATTAAAGTCTGTACCCTTTCTGGAACATCTTCAGGAATTCCATTTGGACCTCTATATCCCAAGATATTGCAGATCTCCCCAGGTGTCCTGTTTATGGATAATTTCTGGAAGATGATGGAACCCTAACGTGGAGAGATCATATCTCCCAGAATATAGTAAATCGGAGGCTGATTTTTGGACACAGTGTTCATCAAGATTTTATCTTCGCCCCCTGCAATTTTCAGCTACGGCTACTTCACCAATATCAGAATATAGCGACTGTACCAAAACTTAGCAGTTTTAGTATTTAGGGTTTCTCCTAGCTCAGGGTCAAACTAAGGTTTGACTTTCCCGGAGTTTCAGCCAACCAAATTTATTGATCCAGGTCTGTAAAATTCGGTTTTGATGAGAAGAACAATCCTATGCTGGTCTCACTCAAAAATTCATCTTCTGTAGAAAGCCCTAATTTCCATATTGAAACTGAAAATGCTTGAAATTGAATTCCGCATCGACAGAAAGATGCACCCTTCAATGGAGAGTCATCTTAGCATACTTTTGCTGAAACTCTGTGGAGGAAGATCCACAAAATAGGAATCCCTAGTTCCTGTAGCTGTACAATGTCTTCTTCTCAGGTTAGCTCTGATACCATGTTAGTTTTTCATCACATTAAGCTAGCATTAAGATCTTAGGATCCTTTCACTGAGAGAATAACAAGTACAACAATAAAACATAAGCACATCACAAGAGACAAGAGACACAAAGAGTTTTCCTCTGGGAAACCATAAAGGAGAAAACCTCGCAACTTCCTCTAAGATAGAATCAACACCAAAATAGTAAGAGATCTCCCAAAACAGCAGTAGTCTTCTGTCTTCTGTCTAGTCCCAAAATTTCCTCCTTCAATAGTGCGCCACACTTGGGAGAGCAAGTGATGTATTTCACAAGTGATAAATAGAGAGTCTCTCACTCTCTATTTATATTCTTCCGTTGAATTGAAGTGCACTCAATCATGTCGGCCCAACTAACAATTACTTACTCGAGCCTACACCTTAATTAGTGTATAATAACTCAAGTGCCCTGAAACTGTGGGGACTTACCTAATGACTTGATATGACTTGATTACATTATTAATCCTCCTGATCGGAACATCGGGGCATGATCACATGACTCAAATACATAATAGAAACATCCCGGAATAAACATCGGGTTACAATACATAAGATACATAGAAGAATACATTCCGAAGTTACATATACATCAACAACTATTCAAGATTCAAATCTTCTACTACCACTAGACTTAAAATAGTCCTAGTTAAAGTTATTTTAACAATAGGATAAAATATTTAATCAAAATATATACCTTTATTTTGTGAAAACTCATTTACAACAAATTTATCATTGTACCACTTATTTCCTCCTTCTTCTTCCTTCAACCTTTAGGGCCCATTTATTCTGCAATTCATTTTTACCATCATGAATCACAACCAGATCCTAATTTTGGTTTCTTACCAACATTGATTCCATCTCCTCATTCATGCCTTTCTCCCACTTATATATATTTTCCACATGCATTGGTTCTTCATAACATTTTGGTTCACTAGAATCAATCATCAATAAATAATACAATGAAGGAGAGAATCGTTCAGGGGGTCTACTTAACCTAGTAGATATTCTTACATTTGTAAGAGCTTGATGTACTTGCTACTATTCTTCATTTTATGGTACCTTTGGAAATTCATTTTCTTTGATTTCATCAAGCACTGTGTACTCTTTTTTTTCCTTTTCCTCTTTCTTTCCCTGCAACTGATCTTTGTACATAACCTTTTCATTGAATATTGTTAGTGATTGAGCACATATGAATAAGCTTGAACATTAAAACTTTAATACAAAATTGCAATGCAAATATATCTCATCAATAATCCAAAGACATAAAGAAATGAAACCATAGAACATAGGAATATATACCATGGGAAAACCCTCCACTGATTCAGAGGATAAAGAGCCCAACAAACAATCTTAGAGTATGATTGATAATCAACAGACCTTGATTACAAAAAAATTAGTCAATTGATATTTCGAGAGCACAAGAGAGTAGAGATCAAATGGAAGACTGCAATTATATTGCCAAGTGCAGATCACTTTAATAACAAGTCAAATTAGGTCATACAAGGAAGGTAGAAAATATTGCATGCTTTAGTAACTTGTTAACACTGAGAACATTGTCTCATCTTCAACCATGCGCCCCACATACTTGGTTCCAAGTGGGAACTTCATAATTATCTCCCACACTGAATATATGTTCCCTCCATTAATTCATTGAGTTTAACTGCCTCTAATTGAGTTCTTAACTAATTGAACCGAATTGAACTAAATGGATTTGCATGTAACTGAATGGAATTGATTGTAACTGAATAGAAATGAATGTAACTAAAAAAAATGAATGCAACTGAACATAATTGAATGTAACTAGTGCTTCTCCATCAATGTCATCTTCAAAAACCACTTGCATAAATTAAGGATTTGATGCCTTAATTAACTGAACTTATTTTTCTTAAATTTCATGAACCATGGATCTACAATACAAAATCAAAGCTATTTGAAAATAAGGATACAATGGAATTGACAAATCAATGTAAATTGAACAATGAATTCATGACAAAAATTTCACATAAATTGGACAAGTATTGCACAGATTATCATTACATTAGTATTCATTAACATGTTAGTAATACAATAGTCATACAATAAGGAGAATTTGAATGCTATGGATCAAATGAATTCACCAGCTCAAATTGACTGGTTATCTAACTTAGTGTGGAAATAATCATAGTTGGAGCTCACTAGTTTAACTCTAGATAGCTAATTTAGTTCACAGTCAGTTAACTAATGAGGTAGGTGGACAAAAGGTGCCACACTCCATTAAATCATGAAAAATGGCACCAGAATGGTTGGCAGTGAACTCAGTGGTGGTTATCAGAGCATAACTGATCATGACTAGCTACCTACCACAGATAACTAAATGTAACTGCTGCTGGCATTGAGACAGGGTTCCTATAATATAGGGATTCGCACCAATGGCACCAATGGCACCAATGGCACCAATACTCTTATTGGCAGCAAAATTCAAAACTATAGATGACTCTTGGGCATGTCCCCCCTTACTCTAGTAAAGTTAAAAAGACCTCCTAAGCTAGGAAAAATGAAAAAATAGACTATATGGGTAAAGGGATGATTAATTAATCATAACACCCCCTCCTTAATCCTAACTTTCAAAAAAATTGGCCCTGGAAACTGGGACAAAATTCACCCATACAATCTTAAATCAAATAAAATATTTCTTAATAAACAAGGAATATGGTGAAAAACTCATGGGAACCCGCCCCCCCTCAAAATAAGCAGGTAATCATGAACAATGAAACAATCCTTTACACCAAGAAGAGATTTGAGGTAAGAAAATATATTTTCAGTGAAGGACTTGGTAAAAATATCTGTAAGCAACTCCTCTATAGGGTAGTAATGCAGTGTGATAGTCTGGTCATGCACTAGTTCGAGAGTGTAGTGCATGTGTACTTCAATATGCTTTGTCCGCTGCTTCTGAATTAGATCACTGGGTATCTTTATGGTACTATGGTTGTCACAATATATGTCTACTGAAGGTGAAGTACGAATCCCAAAATCTATCAAGATGCCATGCAGCCAAACTACATGAATAGTTGCATTCAGAACTCCCCTATACTATGTTGCTACTGAAGAGAGTGAAAGAGCTGCTTACTTCTTGCTGGACCAAAAAATTGGCCCAGATCCCAACATAAACACAAAAATTGAAGTGGATTTCCTATCATTCCCATATCCATCCTAGTCTGAATCATTGTAGACAATGAGATGTAATTGTGCATCAACTATATAATGGATCCCATAGTATCTAGCGCACTGCACATAGTGCAATATGCGCTTTACTTCCTTCCAGTGCATCTCTTATGGCTCCTGCATGTATCTAGTAGAAACACTACAACATAAGAAATATCTGGCCTCAAATGTGTGAGGTATAGAAGGATCCCAATGAGTTGTCTGAAAAGAGTGATATTAACCAATGGTGTAGAACCACCTTCTTCTAGACTGATGTCAGATAGGAAGGGAAAAGGGGTTTCTTTACAGTCTTCCATATGGAATCTTTTAAGCAAATATGATGAGTATCTAAACTGTGAAATCATGATTTTCAAATTCTTCTAACTTACTTCGAGACCAATGAACTATCTCAACAGTCCTAGATATGTTATAGTGAATTCCTTACTCAAAGTTGACTTGATGCTTCTCAATCCAGCAACAAAGCTGCTAGCAATCAGGGGGTCATCCACATATAGGACAATCAACAACAATGAGGCTTGTTTCTTCTACATGTAGACGTTGCAGTAATATCTTCATCTCTCAAATTTATGTGACATGAGAAAGGCATCCATATTGGAATACCATGCCCTTGAGGATTTTTTGAACCCATAGAGAGTTTTCCTTAGTTTGCAGACTAAGGATGAATCTTCAATGTACCCCTCAAGATGTTTCATGTAGATATCCTCTTTCAGGTCACCATGGAGGAAGTCACTCTTCACATACATGTGATGTACCTCCCACCTCTTTGAATCTACAACTTCTAAGACTATTCTGATGGAGTCCATTCTTTCTACTGGAGTGAATGTCTCATTGTAGTCCAGCCCATGGACTTGCGAGTATCCTTTTTCCATGAACCAATACTTGTACTTGGTTGTGGTTCCATTAGATGTTAGCTTAGTATTGTAGACCCATTTTCACTGGAATACCTTCCTCTGAGGAGGAAAGGTGACAAGATCCCAAGTTTTGTTGTCATGTAGCGAATCAAATTCCTCATACATAACTGCTTTCCATATTGGATCATGGAAAGCCTCTTTGAATGATTGAGGGTCTGATACCATCATCATGAAATAGCTTTGTAGGAGAAGTTGACCTAAATGGGAGAGTTCAATATGTTCATTCTGATACTAGGACCTTATTGTTCTTCTGTCATCTGGATCCCCAACAATATTCCCAAATGCTTTAATGATCTTTTGGACACATTTAGTCTTCTGATTTGGAATAGATACTGGATATGGATCTATATATTCTTGAGATTCAATATCAATATCAAGATCATGTTGACATTATTCCTCATATTCTGAATCTAAAACATTGGACAATAAATCTTTATTTGCAAATGAAAATGAAGGATATTTTATACATTCATCTGTTTCGAATGATAGTTGAGATTGTATTGGATCTGAGGATGGAATAAAGTGTGAGAATGCATATGATTTGGAGGCATGGATTTCAACACCCTTGTCTATAACCTTCCCAGTTTATATATCGGATATATCCATTGAGTCAGGACCAAATACTACTCACTTTGGTGGGCCAGTATAGGTCATCTGATATATAGATACCAAATTTACTGCAAGAGAGGGAACATAGAGCACATTTTGAAACTCCCCATGATTGATTTGAATGGAACATCTCCGTACAACTGGGATCTAATAATAATATCCTATATGAATGCTAGGTCCTCTTGAGATATCTAGAGAGGTGAATTATTCTTTGGAAGCAACCATGTGGTTGGATGCTCTCGAATCAATTATATAGGCCTTTGATGCAGTGAACATGGATTTCAAGGCATCACAGCTCTCATGTTATTCTGTTTGGTTTCCATCTTCAGATATGTTTGTACCTTGAGGAAGAGAAATGTTGTTATGTTCGAGGATATTAGACAACTGGTCAATGGTATTCTTCATGCACTAACTCTTTAGATGAAATCCTCTCATATAGTACGAGAATTCAACTTTCTCAAATTTATTGTTCTTGTTCTTCTTGGAAGCTAAGGATCCATTGGGAGGGTTATTCTTCTCCTTTGGCTTTGAATCAACATTTTTATTCTCCTTCCCTCTTTTCTTTTCTTTTGCTTATGCATTCCCAGAGTTTCCGGCTAAGAGGGTCTAATTCTCGGAGGCATTGAGCACTCCCATATGAATCAATTTGTCTTTCTCTTAGATTAATGACTCTGCAAATGCATCTAGAAAAATAATTTTCTAATTTTGCATGGATAATATTTTGGAGTGAAAAGTAGATAAAAAAACTGATAATTTTGATCCAAGCTTGTTCATAATTTACAATAAAATATGCTCATCCTTCCTCTCTATCCCACATTTCTTGGATTGTAAGACCAGGGATTTGTATTTCAAGAAGAAATGTTGAATTGTATCGAAGTTGATGGGATGGGGTGCAATGAGATCATTCTCCAGAATATGGCCTCTTAGCTCATCATATTTTCCAGACAAGGATTCAATCTTTTCCCATACTTCCTTTGTATTTCTAAGTCCCTCAAGGTGGAACAACAACTCCCTGGAGATGTGGATTCACATTAAGATGAAGGATTCATCTACCCTATCCAAAAACATGGATTTCTCAACATGTTGCTAGTGCTCGACTTATCTTCACATTGTCATCCTATACAATACTTTGCTACACAAGGCTATTTGCATATCTTCCCTCCAATCAACGTAATTGAATGGTGTAAGGATACTGGGTGAAAGAACAGCCGAATTCTCCATTTCAATGTATGTTGATCAACAATTCTTTAAGAGATACGTATATACCTACAAAAATCACCGCAAAAAAAATTCGATTTGCAAACATTTTCTAGTTCAAACCTCTCGACCTCGACATGAGCACTTTTTATGTGTCCATCACACATGGAGAGAATTCTCTAGACATGATCCAGAGGGAGTAATGCTAAGATTCCAGGAATTATGTGGAAACTCAAGTCATTCTAGTGCAAGAATGGAGGTTCTCTATTTTCCTAAACATAGGCTCCGATACCATGTTAAATTTCATGAACCATAGATATACAAACCAAAATGAGAGCTATATGAAAAGAAGGATGCAGTGGAATTGTCAAATCAATGTAAACTGAACAACAGATTCATGACATAAATTTCACATAAATCAGACAAGTATTTCACATATTATCATTACACCAATATTCATTAACATGTTAGTAATACAATAGTCATACAATAAGGAGAACTTGAATATTGTGGATAACATCAAATTCACTAACTCAAACTAGCTAGTTAGCTAACTCAGTGTGGAAATAAACACAGCTGGAGCTCACTAGTTTAACTTTGGATAACTAATTCAGTTCACAATCAGATAACTTATGAGGTATGTGGATAAAAGGTTCCACACTACCTTAAATAATGAAAAATGGTGCTAGGATTACTGGCAGTGAACTAACTCGTGGTTATCAAAGAATAACTAATCATGACTAACTACCTACCATAGGCAATTGAAGGTAACTGCTGGTGGCACTCATAGAGGTTTCTGTAATGTAGGGATTGGAACCAAAGACACCCATGGAACCAAAATTATTATTGGCACCAAAACACAAAAGTGTATATGACTCTTGGACCTATCCCCCGTTACTCTAGTAAAGTGAAAAAGACCTCCTAAGCTAGGAAAAAAGAACAAATACACTATGCGAGTAAAGGGAATATTAATTAATCCTAATAGTTTTATCACAACAAAGAATCAACTGATGTATTATTAATTCGAGTTAACTTGGTAGCATACATGGAAAATTAAAATTCTCTCTCCATATCTGTCCTCATATTAATTTTCTTTGCATGGTCATATGTGTTTTCATTAATTCGATATCATATCATACTCATAAGAATTTTTTCAAACCTATGATCACATGTATTACCCCAAGTCATATAGTCACATGCTAAAGTAAATCACTCTAGAGGTAGCTAATCCCTAAAGGAGACTTGTATCACATGTTGACCATGACTAACCATACATCACATAGTATATCCTCAAGACTTAATACAACATAAGTCATGTGAACTTAATACACCATAAGTTCTAGAATTGATACAACACAAGTATCATACCTTAACATAAGGTCATGATATTAACCATAAGCTCCTAGTATGCGCATCTCTCTCTAATAGGACTTGATCAAGATCCTAGCTTGATACAACACAAGCTCTTTAACTTAACACAAAAAGTTAGTGAAATTAATACAACATAAGTTCCAGACTTGACATAAGAAGTCTCATGGAGAGGATCTAAACTTAATACAACATAAATTACGGACTTGACACGACAAGTCTCATGGAGGATGAGTCCCATAGATGTACATATAACACTCCCTCTCTACGAGGGAGACATTCTCTGCCATACCAGGAATTTCTTGCCACACCAAGCTTATTTCAGAAGTGTCAAAACTTTGTCACAGATAGAGGCTTGTCACAAATTTGCAATCTTCTCATCAGTAGCTATGTACTGGAATTAATTTTACATGACCGTGACTTCAATAAAGTAAAACTTCATCTCAAATGTGTTTTATCATAACACACATATAGGGTTTTCTCGAAAGCTTGACACCTAATAACTGTAGCCTCAAGTCTTTCACCCTATTAGGTAGCTTCCCAAGCTATACTACTCCTCAATATGTAGTACTATCTGCAAAACACATTTTTCTTCTGAATTACTCTCAGACATACATCTTGCTTATGTATTACTAGTTTCAATACACTTAGATTTTGTAGTATTTTCCACAAATTACAATTCTTATCTCAGGATAAAATAAACATCAAAATAGCACAATCAAATAATAGGTCTGCAATGTAATAAGGAGTCTATTCTAATGTACATCAAAAGGTACTCAAACATATGCTTAGTAGAAAGCATAAAATAAAACAAGTATGCTCATAGACCAACTAGCTACTTACACATAGTAGCATCATCTGGATCCAATCCAGAATAAAGTTTCTCTAAACTAGAAACCATGGAGTTTAAATATATCATATATAACTTTATACAAAAAATGTGTAAAATCATGCAGAAAGAAAGTCTTGTCTTTTCTTTCACTCTTCAACATTTTTTGACTTGTTGAATCTTCTTCTATCTTGATAAGTTCTCTATGAGTTTTCCATTCTCTGTGATGTTCTTCAAGGCCTGATCACTTTTTGAGCGATTCTTCTCTTTATACTGCAGTTCCACAACTACCTTTCTGAGAGGTGTAAGTGTTCTTTAACACTCCAGACTATAAATCTTCCTTAGTATCAATAATCTAATTTGAGAATTTGACCATGTCTCTGTGTTTCACAACCCTTGGCTTACTCAGTCATGTACCGTGACTTAACTTATGGGGATCTTATATGTTGCTTCCTAGAAGGACACATCAATACTCCCTCTTCAATTGCAGGGGTTTCTCCGTACTATACAAGTATGGTACTGGACAGAGGCTTAGTAATAATTTTGATGATGATCCATTTGTGGATATGTACCATGTCTCAAATATAACTGACTAGAAACCTGAAAATCCTTACTTCTTTTTAGTGTGCTCTATCTAGAGCAACACACATGATCTTTCTCGATCACTATACTCGTTAGATTTCATATATATTTGAAACTCTATTTCACTGACCAATACATATTTGAGTCCACATACACTTGTACCAAGTTGGTACCACAAGACATGCTTTATTGGACATGTCTATGTATAGAATGCAAAGCATATAACAGATCTTGGGACCTTTGAATAACGAAATACATTTCAACTCGCTTGAGATCCTCTAAATATGAAATAAGAATTATAAAATTCATATTTATCTTCATATGTGTTGACATGGATTTGCAGTCCATCATCCTAAAACTCTTCAGGATATTTTACTACACATTTTCCTTAACTAAGGAAAGTATTTATCTAGTGACTACCATACCACTAATCATAAGAATCATAACAATATTCTTGAATACAATTCTCATATTCATTATGAATATGAACATCATGCAGTTCTCCTCTTAACAGAAGATACATCAACCACTGTTACATGTTTATTTAGGAGCTAACGAATCTAGATACTCCCTCTAACCATCAGGATGTGAGAATCATAATCTAGGCCCTCCATCACAAAGAATTCATGCTCATTTATGTTTAAATATCTTCTCCAACAACAATGTGTGCTATGATGAGGGGCCCACGAAAACCAGGACCTGTAGGTCCAGTGGAAGGGATACCCTGTATGATAGTTGGAGTGCTCACAGCTCCACTACCAACAATCCCCAGTTGGAAGGGGTTGGGAGGTGCAATGACCATGGGGCTAGATGGGGAAGTGAAAAAAGTAGGCTCAAATTGATAGAAATCTAAATATAACTCAAATGTAGTGTATGGATTTGAAGGTGCTGAACAATTCCGGATATGGATCCAACAATGGTGGTTCAAGTAACATATCTAAGGAGTGTGCCCCCTAAGTATATGAGAGTAGTGTGGAGGAGAAATGATGACATGATGGTGTGCTATATGATGACTAAAGGCTCAAGGGTGGAAAATTCAAGCTAAAAAAATCCAACTACGACCGAGTGTGTAGAAGGAGAGCTGATAAATCGTGTCATGCAAGAAAAAAATCAATCTCTAAAACCAAACTGCAACAACGTGCTATAACAGGTGATTCTACAACAAAAGTGGTCTGAAATCCAAAAGGATGCACTACCTATTAAGAAAATGACGCATTAACCTATGGGGTATAAGTGCAATTAAGCTCCTAGCTAGATGATGGAAGCCCCTCACAAATCATATCATCTGTTGGGTGATGAAATCCATAGTTAAACAATACAAAATAGAAGAACAAAAGGATAACATAATCCCAATACTGAGAGGGAACTTAGGTAAAATATCCCTAAGAGACTGGAAACTAGGCTGCCTTGTTCATGACATGTTTGGGATGGTTTCCTGACACTTCATCCTTTTGTTCCTTGACACTTGATATGGTGGCCAGCATGCATGAGGAGGAATATGAAGAGGTATCCTTCTATATAGAGTGGAGTGCGATAATCCACCCATATTTCTGGAACCCCTTCGTCATGGCTTACCCTCGCAAAGCGGGAGGCCCCCCAATAAAATATTGGTGATCATGTCAACAAATACTAGAGTATTTTGGTTCCCTAGAAGACAACAACCATGTCTCATATGTATGTCACAAAGGGGGGTTATTTGGATCCCTATCCCTTGTGTACTAACCTAACTACAATATTATTTTGGTTCTCAAGTGAGGTTACAATGTTGGTCGAGTTAAGGTTAATTTTAGGCTTTGCTTGGCGTCATGGACCAAGCATTCAGATTAAGGTGTGAGATGTGTGCACAAATGGGGTGTGATCTCTAAAACCAAAGTCTCTCTACCAAATACTAACATGTTGAAAAGTAAATGACAATACTGAATGTAAATGGTTTTCAAAAACTAAAAACTAATCCTTCTAGATGAAATAAAATATGCAAGTAAATAAGCACACTAGGAACTCTATAGGGCATAGGAAACACACAGGTAGTCTCAACTACTAAGCTTAAGAAGGATAGGCTCAAATACAAGAAAATGGGGACTGCAAAAACACTAAGGGGCTATATGCAATTAGATCTAGAAAAATATAGTCACAAAAGAGGAAGAACACAGACATGGGGTCTAGAATGGATCTAAAACAACTTAAACAGTTGGAAAATCAGAAAGTCACACTTGTCAGTGGAACAAATATGGCCAAGTTTGCACAGGATTGAAAAATAGTCGTGACTGAGATGGAAAAACAGTTGAAAAAGAACAGGTCGCACTTAACGGGGGTTTTCACTCAATAAATCACACAAAATTTGGTCACAAAAGTGACCTAGGTTTCTCAGGAAGGCAGAAAAAGAGCGATCTGGACTTTGGATCTAGGTCGCACTTAATTGGGAAAAATGTGTTATCTAGGTCGGGATTATCAGGAAAAATGGTGTGACCTGGATTGTGCCTTTTGTCCGAGAAGGTGCGACTTACTCGTAATGAGTTTTTTTTTGTGGAAAAAATGTCGATTAGGGTCGGGGGGAGGTACTGCAAATGGACTTGTTTGGATCTACCGAAAGGGGGTCATATATGTGACGACTATGGGTACCCAAGTGAAACAAAGAAACAAACATAAATAATAAACATACAAAACCAAAGATACAGGAGGACTAGGCGACTGGGGCTGCCAAAAATGTAGTGGAGATTTATCTCTAGCTACGTGGAAAAGAACCAACCTTAGATCAAAGGGATCTCGAGGTATGTTTCCTGGTGCACGGTAAAGCATTCAACCTTTACTTAATTAACAAATAATAAACAAATTAATTTTTTAGATTTATTTTAATTGACAAAAAAAAGGAAATTATTCACACCTTTGTAAATGGGCCACTAAATCCATTTGAGGATTTGGTCCAATGGATTCCACAATTCTGTTCTCCGAATTTTCTGCAACTAGGATTGTCAATGGGAATGGAATAAAGGATTGTATGGAGTAAATTCAACATACAATGCGATGCGGCAAAAGTATGGCAGACAAAAAATTCTTTGTGGGGAGACTTTCACAATGTATTTATAGGATGATCCAAGGTTTTATTTCACATGGTATTGGTCCATGGTTTATAACCCATTATTATTTTAGGGTTCTTTGATCACTTTTTGAGAGAATGGGGGTTTTGTTGCAATAAATGCACATCTTCCTTGTATTTATGAGGGGAGGAATAATGATTACTTGGACCAATTTGGATGGAATTTAAATGTGAAGGTCAAAATGGAAGGAATAATGATGGGATTACGATGTATAATTATAGTGTTGACCATAGAGAGCTATGTGGACAATATTTTGTGTTAACAAGGTCAAAAATAAAACTTCTCTGATTTGGAATTTGATTCCGCAGAAAGATGTGCCTCCTTGAGGTGAGTTGAATTGACCATCTTTTTTGGATGAAATGTGGAGAAAAGTGTTAGAACTTGGAATCCCTAGTTTTATTACTACATAGTGCCTTCTTTCAGGATGGACTTGATACCATGTTAGAGTTTGCACCTTAATTCAATTATGTTAGATATTTAATCTAATACAATAGGATGATTGAAAGATAGATAAGCACAACATGAGAATCAAACTCAAAGATTTATCCTGGGAAACCCACCTTTGGGAAAAACCCAACAACTTCTTCTATATAGATTTGTCACTAAGTGCAATGTTATGCAAAGATAGAAAACCAAGAGATAAGATATCCTTCGCAACTTCTTCTTCCTCTCTACCCCAGATAACTTGTCTTTCTTCACTAGAGTGAACTTGCGTGAGTTGATTTTGTGTCCAAATGAGAGGAGTGCATCCTCTATTTATACTACTCAAGTGGGTGACCTATTAACTCAACAGGGACAACTTCTTAGCCTTATTGGGCCGACTTCTTCTAGGGATACTCAAGAATACATTTAATGACACTTATTTTGGGGACTAATGCTGCGACTTACAATAGAGGTTTTACCTTGATACTTTTACATCAGTAAGTACATTAATAACATCTTGCAATGGAGGAATAACATCTTTGAAAGGATGTAAACCAATAATACAATAATAATAATACAAATGTATAATAAGAATATTTTCCAAAGTTACACTTTCAACAACATGTTTCCTCTCTTAATATTGTAGGATTTTGTTGTAGTCGATTAGTGTGTTTCCCTTCACAAGGGAATACATGGAGTCTTTCAGTCTTTTGACTATTCTAATAAAGTCTTAAGGCATTTCTAAAGTGCTTAAGGGAATTTGGATGCATTTTTAGACATCTCTAAGCATCTAGTTCTGTGATTTTTCCCCAAAAAAGAGAGGATTTTAAACTTTCTCAATAATGTTTAGAGGTCACTTGGCATGCGCAACAAGGTTTGTTGATCATAGCCAAATAATACATAATAATACTAATTTCGCTCATTTGTTATTTGAAGTCCTTGTAATATGTTACAATGATTGACAACACTTAACATATGTTTCTGTAACTATTTATCAGTAAATTTTATGATTATAAAATAAATCCTCTCAAATTTTGTTCATTTTTATTATACAATATTTACATAAAAAATATTGAAAATTTGATTCAATTTTATAATTTGATCATTATAGTTTTTTGCAAAATCAATATATCCATAAGTAGATTTGACACTACAAATTATGTCCATTCTAATTATTTTTGTTGTTTGTTATTATAATTGCTTTATTAACAAATATTCTAACAATTTAACTTGTAACAAATGATCAAATGTATAGCTAACAACTAATTAAATTTTTTGCAAATTAAGATCCATTATATTATCATTTTTACAATTATATTCTATTCCTTTTTTCAGTTATGTGTAGTACAAATAATCTATTTCTCCTCCGTTTTTGTTTTAATGTTCTTACCTTAACTGAAACATTTATATGTTTTTTACGATATTATGCAATTTCAAAGCACCCGTTTAACAATGACACAGGAACATTACCACTTCATGAAAATTTTATTTTTATTAAGAAACAAATTAACTTGAACTAACTCATTTAATTACATAAATTTCTATTTTTTTAAACACATACTTATGTCAATCATTTAAATTACTTTTAACTATTTACAGCTTTACTACTCGTCCGTTGATAAGTAAAGGTTTTCATTCAAAATGCATCGCCTTAAAAATATTTGACATTGCAGAAATCATAAATTCAATGATATTACGAATGGACATTTATCATTTCATAAAACTTGGTATAAGATGACACTTAGTTTTGAACACTACGATCAAATCTCCACATTATTTCAAAGCAAAAATGTGACCTAGTTTTAGGATTAAATGGATCAATTTATAATAAATAGAAGATTTGATTAAAATTACCATAGATCCAAATCCTAGGCTTTATCAAGTGCAGAGAGGGATCAAATCTTTGAAGGCGAAAACTTCTTCTTAAGTATTGCACTCAACTATATCAGCATTGGTGTGATTTAGACCAAAAGACACATCTTTTATTTAAGTTTGACATATAATATTTTTATTATTAATATTTACTACTATTTATGATCTACATACAATATTTTCTATTATTTTCTATTTTGTGAGGAAAGAACATTACAACATCTTTCCCATACATGGTTTTAAAACCATGTGCAAGGCCCTCCTAAAATCACGGGTTGTTAAGGAGGCCATGAACATGGTCTTAAAACCATGTACAATAAAACAATGGGTTATTTAGGAGGTCGTGCACATGGTTTTAAAACCATTTGCAAGGCCCTCATAAACCATGTACAATAAAACCATGGATTGTTTGGGAGGCCTTGCACATGGTTTTAAAACCATGTGCATGACCAGCATTTTTTTTGCGGATTATTCATTTTTTTATTTTTTATTATTTTGTTAAGTAAGAACATTACAACATCTGCCCCATATTGTGTTGTTTTTGTGGCCCACATTTATTTTGAAGGATAATTAAAAAATTTTAACTTTCTATTATTTATATTTATAGCCCATATAAAGTTACATAACCATATGTAACATTACAAGATCTCCTTACAAAAATTACAAAAAAATATGATTAATTAAAAAATTATCATTATTTTACTTTTTATTTTTTCTATATATATTTAATTATTCTTATATATTTATATTTATATTTTTTTATTTAGATCGGACTTTATTCCAAACTAAAACAATTACTTATGAATTATCCAATTAATTTTCTTTTTACTTATTTGAATATATTATTTAAATAATTGTTTTCATCATATTTATTTTTTTAACATTTGAGATTTCACTACCGAAATTAAAATAATCATAATAGTAGAATATTATCTTTTTAATAAAAAAACTTATTTATTTTATTATATTATTAAATTTATCAACCTTGTTTTCTTAATTAATAACTATTAAAATATGTTATAATTTTCTTTACTAAATGTTTAATGAAACTCCTAGGGGTGGCAGGCGCGGGTGGGATCTTGGTGGATCCCGGAGGACAAGCGGAACAGATATTTTCCTGGGGACTTGGCTCTAGAACCAACAATGAAGCTGAGTGGATGGCTCTTCTCCAGGGTCTTCAACTCATTCGAGACAAAAAGCTCCGGAAGGTTCTGATATTTGGAGACTCTAGGCATGTCATCTATAAGCTAATCAACGGGTATCCCAGAGGAGCTATTAAATGTCGCCGCTTGTATAAAAAAGCTAAGTTTCTCATGTCTCAATCTTTCGAGGTTTTTCACATTCTCCGACATAATAATAAGGAAGCAGATAACATGGCTAACGTAGGTGCCAGTCTTCCCCAAGGCCACTACAGCCAGGATGGTGATCCTCCCTACCTCAAATTCATTCCATGACGAGATGTTCTAAAATTCTTTCCCGCACTATCTTCATGCAAAGTTCTAATGTGAAGTCTTTATCCCTTTGCAAAATTTTTGGATGCCTTATAGGTTTTCATCCTTCTCCCCCCATTTCTCTCTTCTCCCTCATCCTTCTAAGCTCCTTTCTCTTCACCCCCCCTTTCTTCTCCTTATCCTCCCCTCCAACCGCCTCTCCTTTCTCATCTGCCTCCCTCCAGCTGGCTCTCACCTCCCCCTTCCTTTTGGCGGCTCCTTGCTTTCGATTTTGAGTCCCGTATGCCCTCTTCCGAAGGCCGCGTAGATTTTACTTCCCTCATCGGCTGCAGCTAATTTAAAGCCCTTCAGGCCTTCAATTTATTGTCTTTCCCTCTAGCACGATCGAAGCCCCTTCATCCCTTTCTCTATGATGCTTCCGTGCATAGACTCGCTCCATTGTTATGCTCCGGATTTTGGTTATGGTTCTCCAGGCTCTGTGAATTTCTTGCTGAATGTGGTAGCTGGAGTTGGGGGTGGGAGACTGCTGGGAATCCCGTGGCATGTGCTCCCCCTCATTCGTGCCTTTGTAAAGGAGCGCCTTGCTCTGTCTGCTTTCTCCTTCTGTCAATGTAGTTATCCCTCAGCGTCTTGGGGTTCTGATAGTCACGTTGGTACATCTCCTTCTCGTGAAGACAGACTGGTTCGGGTCTTGGGCTTCCTATGCTCTGGTTGGAAGAAAGGCGCTCTGGGAACGTTGTCTTGCACAGACAGACTTGGTGTTTCTATTCTGCAACAATAAATTGCAGTGCTCAGGAGTGTTACAAGAGATTTGTGGGGTGAGAACCAGGACTGTATTGTTTACCCTCTGCATACTCAGTTTTCCCGCATAGCAATTACGGTCGATTCTAGAGGTATGGCTCACGCTGGTAATAATGCTGGGCTGCTGGACATTAAGAAGAACCTGCGCAGGCTGTATGAGATGACAGCAATAGGGGTAATGGACAATAAAGAAATGGCCAAGGAAATCAAAAGCATGAGTGAAACTGTGAGCTACACATCGCTTCAAGTTAGTAACCATGATGCCCGAATAGATGATAACGAGAGCAACCTACGCGAGCTGCTGGGAAAGGTGGACAGAATCCAGGAAGACCTTGAGAAGCTCATCACCATGAACCAGGGAAGTAGGGTTAACGGAGTAAATAAAGCAGCTGATCATCCCATGGAAGAAGAATCGGTTATGCAGCCCAGGGCTCTTAAAGAAAACCATTAACTTATGTCTCTTGGATAATCTGTTTTAATTTTGTATGGGTTATGTTTCTTTGCATATTTCTATGTAGCCAGTTTGTGAGGGTATACACTACCCGCGACAATTGCAATTTTGGAATGATCATATGCACTGTCTTATGGAAAACTTTCAGGACATGCCAGTTGTGCAGCAATTTTGATCTGCCGGCATTATTTTTCTTGCTTTCTTTGTAATGAATGGCTGTGCACAGCCTATTAATATACTTCTCCTTTTCTATTTTTGTTAAAAAAAAAAATTTAATGAAACTCCCCACTCCAAATTTAGCTATACGTTAGTAGAGATTCCAAATAATCCACTTTTCCTTTGCAAGTCCCACCATTTAAGAAAAAATGCTATACATTAATAGAGCTTCCCAACAATCCAATTTTCCTATGCATATTTTTGGATTTTCCTTTGTAAGTCCCATTATTAAAAAAACTGCGGTAAGTTAATAGAGCTTCCTTTTCTATGCATATTTTGGATTTTTTTGACATGAATTATTCAACCTTTAATGGTACTGTCATAAAGGAGATTTGATATCTCGTTATTAGTATTGTCTTTTTATGAGGAGATTGATATCTCGTTATTAGTATTGTCTTTTATGAGGAGATTGATATCTCATTATTAGTATTGTCTTTTTATGAGGTTTGTTTTATTTATAATCTATAAAATCGTTAATTTGTCATTACACCACATCCATTATATTTAATCCACTCATTTGGTTCTAGCAATTCTAAGTCCATATTCTCACATCTCTAATTCTATCGGGTAGGGTGGAATGAGTGTTTTTATATATATTTAATTTTATATCATGTTTTAGTAATATTATATAATTAGTGATAAATGTAAGGTTGAAATTTGACGGGTAAATAGTCGTTATTTAACATTTTATATGTATTATTAGATAAATCTTATTGAATCATAATTGCTCTTGCAATATAATATTATGTTTCAATAATAAAAATAAAGTTCAATTTTCATGTTTTGTATTTTTAAAATTGTTTATGTATAGATAAATTTGATTAAGGTGGCAAATTCATGATAGATTGTTTGCTAAATTTATGAGATTGAATTGATTTCAATAATAAAAATGAAGTTTGAAGAAAGTACACAAAATTGAAAATTTTATATTTTTGCATTTTTAAAAATATTTATATATGAATAAGTATCATGATTTTATTAAATGCTAGTATTTGGTTGAGATCAACTTACATGTTACAATAAGAGTTAATATATATTTCCATACTATAATGATGATCCCAATTGATAAGCATAGCTTATTGTATTTTTCATGAGCAGTGAAATGTTCATGTAAGCATCGAAGTAGTTTACAAAAATGATCTAAAAATCTCCATAAGAATGTAAGCCCCACCCTTACTTTGCTTAGCTTTATTGTCGCTTGAATTAACTATTACCTCATATGAACTAGTATATTGATCCTACCAGATATAAGTACAATAGTTCATAGCAATTGTTCTTAATGGATGTGTCATCCGCGAGATGTAGAAGAGTTGGTGGCGGGGTATGGTTAAGACGCCCCTTAAGATGGAAGGTCGTCGGTTCTAATCTCGTTGGATACCAAAAAATCCAACCATGTTAAGGGTTGGTGCGGTCCAGGCCCAATGCGATCCTCGGGTGATTTTGACGACTTAGATGCCCCTGGTTCGTGGTTTCTTAGCCAATGGAAACCCTGCTAGTCAGGGGGGTTCCACCACTTTGCCAAAAAAAAAAAGGATGTGTCATTCAAAATTAGTGAAATGAAAATTTGTACTCCACATCATCTCTATTTTTAGTTTGTTTATGAATATACACAAAATATAAAAAATAAGGGGATTTTAGTTCGAATGTTTGTGGACACTCTTCTTGTCTTAATGTATATACTCATTGTTAGTGATCTAGATTTTCTTAACATCAATTCAATAATCTTTCCCCAATTTGACCTTTAGTGTTCCACTACATGTAACTTGGTGTCGATATAGTAGTTATGAGAATTCAATGTTTCATTTAGTTATTATGATTGGTTTTCTAGAAGAAAAACAATTAACTATTATTATGACCTATAAAATTAAGATTTAAATATCAAATGAAAGAAAACAATAAAATTAAAACGTCATATAAAAATTTCTTGACATACAAAACAAGATATCAAATTTTAATCCTAAATAAATACCAATAAAGATCAAATGTTTGTAATTATCTAAATTGTAAACAATTTTCCAATTGCTTTTAATTGAATCCTATTTTACTTTAAATCATGTAAAAATAAATGAAGCCTCTTTGGCTTTACTAAAGCATTGTTTTCAGTCAATACGAAATAAATCCAAGAAATAAAAGTTTGTATTGTTACTATTTATATATTTATATTATATGTCTTTGTTTTGTGCTCATGTTTCCTTGCAAAATGATACAATATCATCTTACTTAGTATTAATTGTTTTAGAGGAATCTAAACATGTTTTATTTTATTTCCATGACTGTTTCGATCATGCTTGACTTGTATGTTTTGCAATAAAATATGATTACTACACACAAGCAACTCACGTTCTATCACATGGAACAATACGAGTTGTTTAGGGAGCATCGTACCGTGAGCTAGGATTTGGAGAAGTTTGCTGCTAAGAGTTTGGCCGGTGTTGCCTGGCCGCTGAGGCCATCAGGGAGCAGAGGTTTGTCGGTTCACCAGGTGGTTTGGTCCCCCTGGGTGAACCCATGACGAAGACGGGCACCTCGAGTTCCGGTGTGGACAATGAGGTTGTTTCAGCCGCAAAGGATAAGGAGGCAGGTTCGTCCTTCGGTCGAAAGCCCAGGGTGGGGGGCTGCCTTCCGAAAGCCCCCATCATTCCAACAATCTATGTTAGGTCAGAGAAGGTAAGGGGAACGATAGAGCTCTGGAAGGAGAAGGCTCTGATTGGTAAGTTTGTGGGGATCTGGCCCAAGGAAAAGGATTTGGTTAAATGGATCAGCAACGTATGGAACCCTAAAGGCCACTATGATCTACAGCTCGGCTTTAAAGGTTTCTTCACTATTATCTTCTTCAACCAAGAGGACCGTGATCGTATTTTGGAGGGTGGGCCCTATTTCTTCTTCTTAGTGGGCCTATATCTTTTCCCATAAAAGGAAAGATTCAACCCCGAAATAGAAGACATGATTGTGGCCCCAGTCTGGATTCGCCTCTTCTCTCTTCCAGGGGAATATTGGGATCTGGAGACCTTGAAGGATATTGGAAATACCCTGGGATAATTTATCAAGGTTGTCGAGCAAACTAAGGCCCAGATGTATACTTCTTTTGCTAGGATTTGTGTCTACTTGGATCTCTCCAAAGAGCTGCCAGAGGCCATAAACCTAAAATGGGAAGATGAAGAATGGATCCAACCCATAGACTATGAGCAGATTCCCTTTAGGTGTAGACACTGTCATGAATACGGTCACTTGGGAAGGAACTTCCCTAGGATGGCTGCAAAGACTAACCAAGCTGATCATCGGCAGGAGGGAGTTGGGAATAATTATGATGGCTTCACCCAGGTTAAGAACCACAAAAGAAGTAGGGGCAGTGGGGCATCAAAATACAAAAAAGACAGGGAGGCGAGGGATAATCGATCCAAAAATGCTTTCGTGCTCCTTGGAGAGATAGTAGAGGATGGCAAGCCTAAGGAAGAAAATGAAAGAGGCGCAACCCTCCATGGACCTCAGTGCCTCAGAAAGGATGGAAACCCAGCGGATGGACATAGTGGAAGAAGAAGAGGATGAAGAAATGGAACTAGGTGAATTAGACCTGGACGCAATAGAAGCTGAATGTGGAAAAAAGGGGAAAGGCTATGTATCCAGAAGGCAAATAGAGCTCCTCCAGGAAGCAATCATTAAGGCCAGAGTTCACCTGAACCTGGGAATAGACCCATACCCCCAATGAGGAAATAAGTGGAAGTCCCTAGAGGAGGAACAACGCAGAGGTAGGAAAACAAACAAGCAACGCATTGCAGAAGTAGGTGTTAAGCTCATAGAATCAGGCCAATATCCAATGATCAAGGAGGCCTTTTCTGAAGTTTCCAAAATTTTCCAATGAAGCTAATCTCCTGGAATATAAGGGGGTGTAGCAACCCCAGGAAGTGAAGGACTCACAACAGGAAAATCAAGCAAGAGAATCCTGAAATCCTCTTTCTCCAGGAAACCAAATGTAGCTACAAAGGCTTGGAAAAAATCAGAAGCAAAATCTGGAAGGGTAGCCAACTTATGGGCCTGGATGCTGCTGGACAATCAGGGGGCATTGCAATTTTTTGGCTCCCCCAGGTGGTAGATCTCACAAACTGGTGTGCTAATAAGTTTTCCCTCATGGATGACTTCCAACACCTTGTTTATGGGGTGAAGGGCACCCTGGTGAATATTTATGGCCCCAGTAGCTTCCTTGAGAAGCAGGCCTTCATTGATTTCCTGGACTGGACCAAACACCAAGTGGAGGGGGCCTGATGGGTGATGGGCAGGGACTTAAACCTCATTTCCAACCTTATGGAAAAAAAGGGAGGCAAGCAAACTCTGGACAAATACCAATATGCTTTTAGTGTCTTCTAGGCTCAAAGCTCATTTGTGGATATGGAAACTGGAAATGGTTGGTATACGTGGAATAACAAGCATGGGGGGGAATACTTGGTCGCCTCTCGCTTAGACAGGTTTTTGGTTTTAGAGACTATAGTCCATGGCATGGGGGGAATCATGGCTAATGTGCTCCCAGCTGCAGGCTCTGACCACTGGCCCATCGGCCTTAGCTGGGATTGGACTTGTTCCACTCTGAGGAAACCATTCAGATTTGAGTAGTTTTGGATGGAGCATAAGGAATTCAAAGATCTTTTCCAGAAGTGGTGGTAGGAACTGGTCCCCCCTACAGGTACTGCCATGTACTGCTTCCAACAGAAACTCAAGCTGCCCAAATCCAAAATCTGTACTTGGAACAAAGAAGAGTTTGGCAACATTTTTTAGGACAAGAAAAGACTGATTTCTAAACTTGATCAACTGAGTCAGAAAGGAATGATAGATGGATGGGATGAGGACATGCAGAAAAAAGAAAAAGACTTATGGGGGTAGCTGGAGCCGAGGGAAAGATAGAAAGGAATATGTTGGAAACAAAAATCCAAGGTGAAATGGCTGCAGGATGGGGAAAAAAACACCAAGTTATTTCATAACTCGGTTATTCAGAACAAGAACAATTCAAGAATTCAAAAGCTCAAAAAAAGGGATGGCAGCAAGATTGAAACTTGGGGAGAGATTGAAGAGGAACTCTCCCACTATTTTTCTAAGATCCTCAATGAAGATATTCACGATAGGGAGAGAGATATCACTCAAATCAATCGCTTAATTCCTTCCACTGTCACTAGGGAAGATAAAGATATGCTCATAAAACTGGTAACTCTGCAAGAAGTTGAAGAAGCTATCAACCAGATGGCTTTAGGAAAAGCCCCTGGTCCGGATGGTTTTACTTCCAATTTCTTCCATTATTTCTGGGATATGGTTAAAGATGAGGTAATGGAAATAGTTGAAGAATCGAGAATAAAGAAGGGGGTGTTAAAATCCTTTAATGCGACGTTCCTATATCTCATCCCCAAGGAGATAGGCATTGATAGCCCAGATAAGTCCAGGCCTATACCCCTCTGCAATGTGATCTACAAGATTGTATCGAAAGTTATTGCCAATCGTCTAAAGACTCTCCTACCTTCCCTGATCTACCCGGAACAATCTAGATTTGTTGAAGGGCGCCAAATCCTGGATGGGGGTCATCCTCATTCATGAACTTCTTTATTCCCTGCATAGCTCAAGACAACCAGGTATGTTGATCAAACTTGATATAACAAAAGCTTACGATAAATTAAGTTGGAAATACATTTGCAGAATATTGGAAGCCTATGGTTTCTGCCAC
This sequence comes from Pseudotsuga menziesii, assembly GCA_001517045.1. Taxonomy (NCBI): domain Eukaryota; kingdom Viridiplantae; phylum Streptophyta; class Pinopsida; order Pinales; family Pinaceae; genus Pseudotsuga; species Pseudotsuga menziesii. Next base: position 94,097 of record LPNX010521033.1, read on the forward strand.
GACTGGGTTGAATGGGTAATGGGTCTTATTTCCACCCCTTTCTTTAGTATTCTTCTAAATGGAGCCCCAAATCAAACCTTTCAATCTTCCAGGGGTATCAGGCAAGGATTATCCTCTCTCCCTTCATCTTCATCCTAATGGCAGAGGGCCTGAGCCACCTGCTTCAGACCAAGGCGGATAATGGAGAGCTGAGAGGCATTCGTCTTATGGATAACATGGACCCTCAAACCCACCAACAATTTGTTGATGACACCATGCTTATGGGGCACCCTTTAGTCCAAGAAGCGAGAAGCTTCAAAAATTGCCTAACTCTCTTTGCCAAGGCCTTGGGTCTTACAGTAAACCAGGCCAAATCTCAAGTCTTCTTCCTCAACACCGCTCCAGCCACTCAAAGGAACATCCTCCACATCCTAGGTTTTTCGAAGGGATCTTTCCCCTCAAAATACTTAGGTGTTTCCCTCGGGCCACAAAAATTGAAACGAACTTCTTGGCTTGAACTCCTTGACAGAATGAAGCAGAAACTTGCAAACTGGACTCTAAGACCTCTAAACCTGCCTAGTAGGATGGTCCTATTAAAATCTGTCTTACAAGCAATGCCCATATACCTGTTCTCTGTTCTTTTAGCTCCAAAGTCCATCCTGCATGATATTCGAAGAATCCAGTGTAATTTTCTGTGGGGTGTTCATGTGGATAAGGCAAAGTTCGACCTAGTTAGTTGGGACAACATTTGCCATCCCAAGTTGAAGGGAGGGTTGGGTTTGAGAGACCCAGAAATCATGGCGGAAGTCCAAGGAGCAAAAGTCTGGTGGAGATGGGTCACCCACACATCTGAACCTTGGGCTCGATTATGGCTCTCTAAATATGGTCGTGATAGGCCCCCATCTTAGTTAATCCGATACAACAGAGAATAGCAGGGATCCCCCATTTGGATGAAGGCCAAAAGCAGTCAACATTTGGTTCAACAACATAGCTTTTGGGAAATTCGAGATGGGAGGAATGCCAAGTTCTGGGAGGACTCATGGAACCAACTTCCACCTTTAGGTGATAACCCAATACAGAACCCAATTAAGGAATTAGCTAGGGAAGAGGGCAGAATACATGTTCACCACTTTTGGCAGGGGTAGATTATTAATGGGAAGAGATGCTAGAACTTCCTTAAGAAGCCAGACCAGATAGAGGTAGAGCACTGGGAGACTTTCCAGGAAGAAATGTGCATGTGTTGCATAAGACCCATGGAGGGACAGGATGTACTGAGATGGGGATATATGGACAAAGGAATGTTTAACATCAAGGAGGCATACAACATCCGAATCAGGAACCATGATGAGGAAGAGGAAACATGGAAGAAGATATGGACCCTAAATTTATGGCCCAAGCTCGGTATTTTTGCTTGGTTGGTGGTTAAAGGACGTATCCTCACTTATGAAAATATTTGGAAGCATGGTGTCCTCGGTCCTTCCCAATGTTGCTTATGCTCCGAGGCAGAAGAAACCACAAGCCATGTTCTAGATAGCTTCCCTTTTGCCACTACTATTTGGGATAAAGGGGCAATGGGTTTTCGGAAAAGTGACAGGAAGAGAGCTCAACCAGCTAGAACTCTGATGGAATGTGTTGGTCGTCTGGGCAGACCCGGGTTTACTATAATGAACCAACAGGACCCCTAGTTCACTGGACCTTTCGGCGACAGACCGCGGAGCGGCCTGAAGTCTCACCCGAAGTGATTCTAATGCGTTGGTCGAGGACTCAAGTGTCTCGACCAGGTTCTGTATGGCATCCTATGTGTGTCTCGCAACCCTTATTAGCTCGCGAGACCACTCTTTCCTCTCCGCGACATGATGCGCAGTTTCCTCTTGCTCGCAATGACCCCAACCGCTATTGCATCGCCGCACCCGGGGCAACACCTAACTCTGTCCTACGCTTGCTCCTCAACCCATGGTATTGTGCACCGCAGCTCCTCTACTAGTGCGGTATCGCCTCCCTGCGATATCCTACCGCTGCGACTCAACGTACTTATCTTACTGGTGTTAACTTACTTTACACAATACGCGAAGCTGTTTTATACTGCAACTCTTAACTGTCTCAAGTGAAACTTAGACACTCTTATATAGAATAATTAAAGACTTCAACTTGCATTTATCCCTGTAATATGCCGTGAGCTGAATAACATACACATACATTTACTATAAGCAAAGTTAATGTAATGAATGATAGATATAACAAGTAAATACAATCACATGAATCAAACACATAACACTCTGGTTTTACGTGGTTCACTTCCAGGGTGGAAGTTACGTCCACAGAACTGTGTTTCTATATTATAACTTGAGAGAGGTACACAGTTCTGCTGCACCGCATATGCAACTAGAGATCTTCTGGGTAACTCTGCACACAGCCTGGAGCCCTTCTCTCTTAGATCTCTTCACTATCTCTATATTGCCTTCTTACAATATACTCTCACTCTCTCTCTCTCTCTCTCTCTCTCTCTCTCTCTCTCTCTCTGTCTATCAATCCCTGCGGATTGTTACAATACAAAATAATAGTAAGCTAACAGACTACTGATAATCTGACTAGCTGGATGTCCTAAAATGCCCAAAATGCCAACCTTTTACAATACAAAATACATCCCTTTATAGGCAGCCCGAAGGTCTCGCCATTACAACACTGTGGGCCTGTCCCAATAGTAACCCAAACCCTAACTAATGACAGTCAGCATATCTGTACTTGGGGTAGCCTCTTTCCATCACACCACTACTCTCTGCAGTCTTCCATGCTTCCTGGCGCTGACCATGGGTACTATGCACCGCTTCCCATATTCTGTCCTTCATCTTCAATACCTCGGCCTTGTTGCTCCTTTTCCTTTATGAGGGTAGCTGAGCCCTCCTGTCTTCGCCGCTGCCTTCAATGTAGTGGTTGAGCTCTCTCTTCTCGGCTGCTTAGGTACTGTCATCTTCCTTGAATTTTCTGTTCCCACAGTCACAGTTTCCGGCTCTGCTCTGCAGCTAGAAACATGCTACGGCGTCGTAGCTTCACCTTATCTCTTCATCTTCGCCAAACTATCTATCTGCCAAAAGGGCAGCTTTTCCTTAGCTGCGGAACTCTAGTCCAACAGTCCCCTAACACTTACTTGTGGCTTGTCCCTGAGCCACTACCAACAGGCTTCTCCTGCTGTAGCTTTTCCTTGGCTTCCTATGAAGTGCGCTGAAGCTTGTCCCGAAGTCCTGCGACTTCGTTCTCCATAGCTGCGAGACGCTCTTTTTCCAAGTCAAGTATAGCTTGACTAATACCTGAGTCTTCTGCTGCATCAATTTCATTTCTGGTGGCAGTGAACTCCCCAACTTTCTGCTCAACCGCATCGACTAGTTCTGTGATTTGTTCCTAATATGGTTGAAGCAAGTCATTGAGGTGTATCTCCTTTGCTCTCAATCACTACGCTTCCTGCTGCAAGTGGTTCATCTCCGTTGTCTTTCTCATCTTCTGAAGAGCTGCTAAGCTCTTGATTTCTTCCTTCATTGCTGCTGTGGTGTTCTCTATATTCTTAATACTTTGCTAGATTTCTACTTTCTCAGGAGGCTCATCTATCTCTGACCATGTGTTCGTTGCATCAGCTAGCACCGACAGTGCATCATCTATGAGAGATTTTATCTCCGCGGAAGTGAGTTGAAAGGCCTCTACTCTGGCTTCCTTGTCTGCCTGGGGTGTGCCCGGTGGTCTAGCCTCAAGCTCAGCAATCTGCGCTTTGTGGTCTTCCTCCATTTTGATCACTGTTTCTTCCATCCTGGTTACTGTTTCCTCCAGAGCCTTTTCTCTATCTGCAACTTGTCTTACCTTCTGCGGGATGGGCAAGGCAAACTCGATGTTACATTGGGGTAACTCCAATGCGATGCTCTGCAAGACTTGAGAGAGATCCTATTCTCTTGCTTCATATGTTTTTAACTCGTATGCCTTTTTCTGATAGCTGGTGGCGAGTGCTGCATTTTGTTGCTTCAGCTGTGTGTTCTGTTTATAAGTTGCGAGCTCTCTACTTCTAAGCTCTGCGCTTAGCTACTGCTAGATCATCTATAACTAATCAATGTGGAACTCTGTGAGGTTAACCTCGATAGGTTTCCTAATATTCATTGGTACATCCTTCATTGACGCAGGGAATCAGATGCTCCCTGGTGGTATCAAAACTGTATTGATACGATCTGTTGCAAATATTTCCTCGCGGGAAATCGACTATGTTGAACTTTCTCCTGCAGTCACCTTTACTGGAAGGACCTGTATCATGGCAGTCTTCTCAGTAATGAGTTTTAAGTCCAGAAGCTACTTTTCTACCGCGCTCTGTATCTTTTCCTACGATGTCTGCATCGCCTCAAATGAGTCCTTCAATGAGTCATGCATTCTTGTTGCAATGAGTTCATAATCATCCTCTGTCAGTGCAATCTTCGAAGGGGGTTTTGTGGCTTTGTGCTTTTTCTTCATCTGTGCCTGTGGTATCTCTTCTTCTCCATCATTTGTCATATGTGTCTCTGGTGTCGCTTGTTCTCCATCCTTCATCGTCTATGCCTCTGATGGCACTTGCGGTGGATCTTTCCACTTTTGTCCTGGTAGTGGTACTTGTGTGGCATCTTGCGCCTGGGTCTCCACTTTGTCTTTGCCTTTGTCCGATGGGTCTGTCTGTGCAGTTCCTGATGGTAGAGGTGTGGTATCTTCTAACGCTTGTTTCCAATCGTCATTAAAGTCCTTGATGATGCCTTCGATATCCTTCGTTGTCATCTTGAATCAACCATTAGCCTAATCGTCCCTTTGGGTCCTTTTTGGCCTCAGGTAAATTCTATGGCTGTCCACCATAAAATCAAGCCGATCATCATATATGTCCATGACCTCCTTGCTGATCCATGGTGTTTCTTCAACGACGTTCCTTAGCAGCCTATAGTACTCATAAAATACTATCGCATTGACCTTTTTCTTGGCAGGGATCCTAGTTTCCCATAAGTTTGTGTAGTGCGTACCTCTGGGCTCGGCACTCGCTAGCTGTCGAAATTATGTATGGGGCGGCTCCTTCCATCTGACGAATGCATAGAGTATCAGTAACCATGAAAAATGGAATGGGTGGGTTGCCTCATGTTGAGCTTGCAAACAATCTTGTTGAAACATATTTAACAAAAATAAATACCAATTGAACTGTTCCCCCTTTGCAACTTGTATGGCCAGGTTAATTACTGATCCTGTGACTTCCTTAGGGAAAACCTTGGTTAATAGTCTACCTACAAGCAGACTAGCTATAAATCTAAGGGTATTTTCTGTTAAGCTTGCAATGTCGTAAGCTCTACCTCCTCACTGCAGTTGATACTTGGCGACTAGGGTTGGTGATAGCTTGGAATCCTTGGTCTTCCCTGTTATATTTGTCTTCGGGTATTGACCAGTCTTGGACAGCCCGGTGATGCGGTGTATCGGGTCGATGTTTAGGTCGACCTTGCTGCCAAGCCAGAGGTAACCTCCATGTACGCATGAAAGTAAGATGCACACCACGCCATTAACCTCTGCGCCACGTCCAAAATGTGGTATTCTTAACAGATTGAGCAGGCATGAGCGCTCAAGAATCTGGACATGTGCCATGGGAACATATTCGTCTGCACCTGTCCTTGGGTTCTTCTGAATTGTAAGGTACTGATCTGGCCTAAACTAAGGGTATGTCTTACTATCGTCCAGGTTATAATCTACAAATTTAGAAACAGCGGCATATCCTAATAGATCTCCATCCTCCTTTACTTGAGAATCAATCCGTGGAATAGGAACATGAAACTTACCACTCTTGGGAATTTTTACCTCTGGTGCATCGTCAACTCATGGTATGATGTAGTCTGTTGCATTATGAACTTCTTGTTCTAGCTCCGGACTGGATTCTTCTCTTATGTGAGTTTGGCTCCTCATCCCTGGTCGCTATACGGTCTGTGATGAACTTGGCATGGTCATAGCAGCTGTAAGGCCTCCACGCTTGAATCTTTCCAAAATCGCTTCTAGAGGTTCGTCCTCCGACAGAGCCCACTCAGTGTTATACTTTGGATTGTCAATGGATGCAAACTATGGAAATCAAAGCACTCTGTAACGAAATTAGCTCTAGACAGGGGAAACTTAACACTGCACTCTATAGCTCTCGGCTCTTTGCAAAAGTAACCCTCTCGAATGAATAATTTCTGCTTTTATACTGAAGGCGGTAATCCCAGATGCAACGTTCATCTAGACTGAACCAGTTGGTCATATTAATTGCTTGGATGAGACCACACCCGTCGTTCCGATCCTTAATAAATGCTGAAATCCGATCAATTTTCCTCGAAACGTGTGTGTGCAGACGCCAGTCTCATCGAAGATTTTCCAAATCTGGAAAAATTTATTATGCCATGCCAAATATACGGTAAGGTATACCGGTCATTTCCTCATTAATTTCCTGTCAGAAGGTGACTTGACTAGCCCTCTGTCTCGTTACAAAAAGCGGGGTACGTGGCATGGAGAAACATCGCACTGCTGCGATGCCACACCGCATTACTTGGTCAAAACAAACTTACGTGTTTTTTTTTTTTTTTTTAAATGAACCGTCCTTATGCGAATCCTTATACTTAGAATACCTGCCGGTGTAGACTCATTCCCGGTGCAATGCCTCCTTTCAACTACACTGGACATCTGCACCATTCGCGACTCTGAATTAGGGCTGAGAGGTGGAGTGGCTGTCACTATAAAGCTTAAGCCTACTTCCATTGATCATCATGGGAAGAAGCTCCCCATTCAGTTTGCTGAGCTGAACGGCTCCTCCCTCTGTGACTTGCTGTATCTGATATGGCCCCAACCAATGCGTCTTGAACTTCCATGGAAACTTAAGAAATTTACTATCATAGAGGAGTACTAGGTCTCCAATCTGAAGAGTCTTACTCTTAATGTGCCTGTCATGCCAAGCTTTTTCTCGTTCCTTCTGCACTTTCTGATGGAATCCAGTGATGAATCTGTCTTCCTCTAAGGAAAGTAGCTGCGCTAACCTCTCATGCACCGTGTCTATATCAGCCATTTTAGTGATATGAGCAATTCTTAAACTGGGAAGGATATACTCCATAGGAATAACAACCTCCTGTCCATACACCAAGCTGAAAGGTGTGTGTCCTGTAAGTTTCTTGCATGTAGTCCTATATGCCCATAATACAACGTTAACTCTGAGGTCCCAATCATTCCTTTGGCTGTTGCATATCTTAGTAAGAGAATTTTCTAAAATCTTGTTAAAGGCCTCCACCGTACCATTAGCTTGCGGGTGGTAGGGAGTGCTCTTATGGTGCTGTGTCTGGAATTATTCTGTCAAGGCCTCAATGGTGCAGTTCAAGAAGTGTGTGCCTTGATCTCTCATCAAAATTACTGGGCATCCAAATCTAGTGATGATGTTTTCAAAAATGAACTGTGCGGCTGTAGCAGCATCACAATTTCTTCCTTCTTTGGCCTCTGCCCACCTGGTGAGGTACTCTGTTCCAGTGATGATATATCTCGCACCAGTTTGTTTTCCTTGTGGGTTGATAGGACCCACAAAATCTATAGCCCACTTGTCAAATGTGCGCAACGTAACCTGCGGTCGCAGCGGCATTTCATCTTGTCGTGAAGGTTTTCCTACCCTCTGGAAGATATCGAAGCATCTGCAAAAGTCCTTAGTGTCTTTGTGTAATGTGGGCCACCATAATCCTGCGGTCAGGATTTTCTGCGCAGTCGGCTTTCCAGCGAAATGACCTCCTGCGATACCTGAATGTGCTTCTCTGATGATAGCCTCTTTTTCATGCGGCATCACACATCTACGTAGGACTTCATCTGGACCTAACTTATATAGCTGTCCTGCGATCAGGGTGAAGTATGCTGCTTTAACAACCAACTACCTCTTTTAATGCTTGGTAAACTCCTCAGGTGCCCTTCCTGTAGTGAGAAAGTGAATGATATCAGCATAGTACTCATCTGTGATCTGGATAGAAAACAATTGCACATCTGGCAAATTGTCCTCTAGATTACTTGGCTCTTCTCCTGAGTCTATTCGCGACAGATGATCAGGTCCAGCATTCAATATTCCTGGTTTGACAATGGTTTCAAAATCATACTCCTAAAAGAGGAGTAACCATCTGCAAATTCTTCCCCCTAACACTGGCTTATTGACCAGATACTTCAATGCAGAATGGTGAGTAAACATCTTGAACAAGGCACCCAACAAGTAGTGCCTGAACTTCTATAGCGCGTACACCATAGCTAATCCTTCTCTTTCTGTCGTGGTGTAGTTATTTTTTGCTGTCGATAGCTTCCTGCTGGAGTATGCGATAGGATGATCGATATCTCCTTCTCCTGGTTGTGTTAAAACAACCCCTAGTGAGATGCCAGATGCATCCACATGTACATGAAACAGCTTAGTCCAGTCTGGGAATACTAAGATGGGTGCTGTAACCATCTTCTCTTTAAGTGTGTTTAGACTCTGCTGGCATTCTTCATTCCATAGGAATTTTACATATTTCTTTAACAGTTTTTCCATCGGTGCTGTAATCTTTGCGTATCCCTTGATGAATTTTTTGTAGTACCTGGTATGACCAAGTACTGTTCTCAATTGTTTGACTGAGTTGGGTGCTGGAAGATTTACAATGATGGTAATCTTTGCGGGATCTACCATCAAGCCTTGCCTGCAAACAATGTGACCCAACAAAATACCAAATGGCGCACATAATATACATTTTTTCAAGTTCAGAGAAATCTGGTACTACCTACATTTCTATAACATCAGTCTTAAATATCCTATGTTCTTGTCAATTAATCCAAATATAGTCCAATAATGAAAATAAACTTCTAGGAATTTATGGATGTAATCTTTAAATACAACAACTAGTACTCTAGAAAAGATAGCTGGTGCATTCTTAAGACCAAAGGGAATTACCGTATACTGGAATGAGCCCCATTCTGTTGCAAACGTGGTCTTATGGTGATCTTCTGGGTGGATCCTGATTTGGTGATAGCCTGAAAAGCCATCAATGAAGGAGTAGACCTCCTGTCCTCCCACATTTTCTAATACTTCATCAGTGAAAGGTGTTGGGAATGGATCATGAATCGATGCGTCGTTGAGTTTACGTAAGTCAACACAGATCCTAATGTCTCCTTTGCTTTTCTTCTCTTGCACGACCATGGGACTAACCCATTCACTCTCTTCCATGGCCTCAATGATGCCTGCTGCTAGCATCTTATCGATCTCATCCTTAACTTTTTCTTTGTAGCACATATTCAATCTATATGGACGCTGCTTGACTGGTCTAGCATCCTCTTTCAGTGGTATCCTCATTACTCCTAGGTCTTCGACTATTCCCTTCATCTCTGTGAACTTGGTAGTAAATAGGTCCTGACAGTCATGTAACAAGTCTGCAATCTATCCAATTGTTTCATCGGTCCAGTAGTCTCCAATAGAGGAAAACTTTGGTTCTGTGTCTGTGCCAATATTGATCTTTTTAATCTTGAGAGGCTCTGTGATTTTTGGAGTCTATAGCTTCATTCCATCATCATCACAAGTCCCTTCTGACTCCGGAATGTTGATGTTACGAGGGTCCTCATCCTCCTCCTCTAGTTCTGATGCAAAATTGTAGCACTCTAGCGCCTCTTCTAACTGGATGGCCCACTCAGGTTGAGTTTGTACTGATAGTGTATAGTCCTCAAATATCTTAATATTTATTACATCTAGGGCCTGATCAACATTTGGATACTCAGATTCAAAAGTGAAGGTGAGTAGAAAGCTGTCTATTAGAAGTGGCCATGTAATCGTTCCCTTGTGCAATTCAGTCTCTGTGTACCAGTTCTGTGGAACTGGGTCTAAAGTGTGAATGAATTGGTGAACCCATTCATCCACTGGAATGTCCGACCAATTCTGTTCACATGTATGAATGTGTGTCCTGGGGTCACTTTCTCCTGTGTATCTCTGCTGGATATGCTCTCTGTTGGTAGAGAATCTGATCGCCATCAATCTCTTAAGATCATCCCATGATGCGATATTCTCTTTATGTGCATACCACCATCTTGCAGGCGTGGCTCGTACTGCAAGGTCCATAGCTGCAATTCTTTGCTCGTGAGGGATTTGTTGTTCAAACTGCATGAGAAAGTCCTGGATGTCTGTTATACCATGAAATGATGGAATCTCGTTAATCTCTGCACCAATCCATCGCAGTGACTTAGTCATGTACGCACATCTGCGCGTTGAGACTTCATAAAGTCTGTTTTGCCAGTTCTCTAGACCAACATCTGAATCCGATTCACATGAGCTGTCGCATTGCCAACTAATGTTCCCTTCTGCAGTTGGATTGATGTAGTCACTCTGGTTCGCAGTCATCTAATAGAGGCTATCCATGTTACATGCCTCTTCCTCTGCTCGGATAGGTTCAATGTATCTAGGACCCTGAAGAGGATCTAACGGTGTGATGACCTGGATCTGCGCATCCTTAAAGGTCATTTGTCTTCTCTTTAAGTCAATAACAGCCATGTTACTGATCGCCCAATCAATGGCTAGTAGTGCTGGATATGGTCTAATATCGCCAATAATTTCTATAACTTCAAAGTCCGCAGAGCTGTGAACTCCGTCAATGTCAACTGGCACCTGCGATAATCGACCCAGGGGTGATACCTGCTGTTGATTAGCTAATCGCAGATGGATAGGTGATCTGACTAACTTAGGGCTACCCATCTGTTCCCATGTCTGCTTGGTTAGAACATTTACCTCTGATCCCAGATCTAGGATCACCTCGTCCATTTCAAATTCTCCAACCTGTGTTGTGAGTCGCATCTCTCTTCCTGTTCTTGTATGTCCCCTAATACTATGAACAGCGTGCTATGCACTGCTCATGGAAGAAGATGGTTGACACTGATCTATGATGCGCTGAAGTTCTCCAATAGCTTGCTCATTTCTCATGAGTTTTAAACAACTGCACAGGAAGGATTGTACACTTCCTGCTAACTCGTCTTCGTCACAAGCACCCGATGTGGTAGCTTGCGATGTCTGGTCAGGGCTAACACCACAAGGTTCTTGCTGCAATACACCCCTAGACGGCGGTACCTATGATCTTGATTGCATAGGGTTATCAAAGAAAGTCTTAGCTTCCTGAAATGTCTATTTGTTCTTCTGTAGGTCAAGTGGTGTTGCTTTGTTAGGAGCTTTATGCACCCACTCCTGACCTGTGGTCGTTTCAGTAACCTGTGATATCTCATTGGTGGAAACACTGCTGCGAGTCACAATGTTGACTCTTAGTTCTAGTTCTTCCTGCTCAGCAGCAATAAATTGGATGTTCTGGTGTACTGCTGGCTTAGGTTCTCTGATCTTAGCTATCAAGGTAGGACAGTATTCTATAGCGTGATCGTAAGATTTGCAATAGCTACATGTGGTGGTAGGGCTCTAATAGTCCCTAGCATAATGTCCTACAACTCCACAGTTGTAACAAGTGACTGGTCCGAGACCACGGCCAAAGCTTTCTCCATGGCCAAAGCCTCTGAATCCTCCTCGTCCTCTGAATCCTCCTCCACGGCCAACATAAGCCGAATCATGCTGGGGTCCTGCTGCTTGACCCTGTGTTTCTGATTGGACTCTGTACAGGTCTTGCTTGCTCCCGACCATGAGATCATAGGCTCGGCAATCCTGTTCATCATGGCCTACGGACTTGCAGAAGACGCAGTATAAGTTCTTAGGTGTCTGTACGTACTTCTGAAGTAGAGGGCACTAGTGAGGTAGATGTCCTCTTGTTTTGCATATTTCACACCATGGCCCATGGGTCTGTGGTAATGGGTTAGGAGCACCGGTTGCTAGATATTCTACAAATATTGGACAGTTATCTTTAGTATGGCCTTGTGTTTTACACTTTATGCACCATATGTCTTGCGCAACCTATTTCCCTTTCTTAAGTTCATGCATTTGTATCATGAGATTAGCCAACTGGTTTTGCAGATTTGTCATACCCGTGCTAGTTTCAGCTAGAGGTGAAGCCTCTAGTTTCATCGCCATCTCCAACGTGTCGTCCTGCATCTGGAGTTTCTGCAGCATTAATGGTAGTCTGATGTGAGGGAGCAGTGCTGCAATAAACCATTCCTTATGCTGCTCTGGCACAAACTCAAAGCTGACTTGGTCTATAAGGGCTTTAAATTTCTGATTGAAGTCCCACACTGACTCTGTAGGTAACTGTTTGATGTCTTTGAGCTCTATAATGCACTGTGACTCAGACTTAGGTTTCTTAAACTCTTTAATCATGGCAGTCCTGACCTGGTCAAGTGTTCTGGGTACCGCTGAGGTATACTTTATATACCATGTTAAGGCTCATTCTCTCAGTGTGGTGACCAATTGTACAAGTTTACTATTATCATCATTGATTGCTTTAATGGTCCACACGGCTTCACATAGAAACCAATGCTGCTCTGGGTTCTTTGCCCCTGTACCCTTAAATATAGGTAGCTTCATATCATCCCCCATTCTATTTCTATGTGGTGGATGTTGATTTGCTGTGTTACTACCACTCGGCGGTGTAGGTGGAGGTGATGTAGCAGTAGCATGTACTGTCTGGGAGCTACTAGATGGAGTTCCTACGGGATTGTTCTGAGTCCCGGTCTGTTTCTGTGGGGTATAAGGGTGGTAAGGGATACCCCCTTCTGTTCTGTCTGTGGTACTGTGACTCTGTTGTCTAGTATTATCTAAACTATCTTCAAATATGGGAGAGCTGAAATCTACTTTGTATTTCTTTCCACTACGTGTATGTCCAATGTCATCAAAATCACTTTCAAACTCTTGTGACATTACTATCTTTACTTATTCATCTAAAACTAGATCCATTCTTCCTTTTTCATATAATAGCATCTTAATGGACAAGTTTAAATATTTTAGGTACTTACCACGATATCCTTTGAAGAAGTACCACTCAGCCTCGTTGAAGCTTTTTCTCTGGTCAACTACAAACTCTGTGACGAAGCTTTCTAGCACACTCGCAAGCCAGAAGTCTACTGTCCTTGTAATGGGATTATCAAGGTTCTTCACGGTCTGAATCAGCTCTGGTGTCCAGAAGATGTTTCTTTTCTTCTTGAATATGTTCTTATCAGTCAACTTTGATAACCAGTCATAAAAATTGTTTCCAAAGGTCTCAAAAAATATCGCATGCAGGTCTGTAACGATATGTTTTTGTAACCAGTCCTCTGTACTTAGTCTAGGAATCTTGTTCTCTCATTCCGCAAACTCTTTCTAGTTAGAAACAACCCACTCGTTGAGTTAGTCTCTAGTAGGATGCCAGCAGAACATTTGTGCTCAGTTTGTTCAAAACCGGCAACGGAACCATTTGTTGGTTGTCTCGACAGACCCAAGTTTACTATAATGAACCAACAACACCCCTAGCTCACTGGCCCTTTCGACGACAGACTGTGGAGCGGCCTGAAGTCTCATCCGAAGTGATTCTAATGGGTTGGTCGAGGACTCAAGTGTCTCGACCAGGTTCTGTATGGCATCCTATGTGCATCTCACAGCCCTTCTTAGCTCGCGAGACCGCTCTTTCCTCTCTGCGACGCGATGCACAGTGTCCTCTTGCTCGCAATGACCTCAACCTCTATCGCATCGCCGCACCCGGGGCAAACCCAGGGCAACACCTAAATCTGTCCTACGCTTTCTCCTCAACCCACGGTATCGTGCACCGCAGCTCCTCTGCTGGTGCGTTATTGCCTCCCTGTAATATCCTACCGCTGCGACTCAGCGTACTTATCTTACTAGTGTTAACTTACCGGACACAATACGCGAAGCTGTTTTATACTGTGACTCTTAACTGTCTCAAGTGAAACTTAGACACTCTTATACAGAATACTTAAAGACTTCAACTTGCATTTATCCCTGTAATATGCTGTGAACTGAATAACATACACATACATTTACTGTAAGCAAAGTTAATGTAATGAATGACAGATATAACAAGTAAATACAATCACATGAATCAAACACATAACACTCTGGTTTTACGTGGTTCACTTCCAGGGTGGAAGTTACGTCCACAGAACTGTGTTTCTATATTATAACTTGAGAGAGGTACACAGATCTGCTGCACCACATATGCAGCTAGAGATGTTCTGGGTAACTCTACACACAACTTGGAGCCCTTCTCTCTTAGATCTCTTCTCTATCTCTATATTGCCTTCTTACAATATATTCTCTCTCTCTCTCTCTCTCTCTCTCTCTCTCTCTCTCTCTCTGTCTATCAATCCCTGCAGATTGTTACAATATAAAATAATAGTAAGCTAACAGACTATTGATAATCTGAGTAGCTGGATGGCCTAAAATGCCCAAAATGCCAACCTTTTAAAATAAAAAATAAATACCTTTATAAGCAGCCCGAAGGTCTCACCATTACAACACTGTGGGCCTGTCCCAACAGTAACCCAAACCCTAACTAGTGGCATATCTGTACTTGGGGTAGCCGCTTTCCATCACACCACTGCTCTCTGCAGTCTTCCATGATTCCTGGTGCTGACCATGGGTACTATGCACCGCTTCCCATCTTCTGTCCTTCATCTTCAATACCTCATCCTCATTGCTCCTTTTCCTTTATGAGGGTAGCTGATCCCTCCTATTTTTGCCGCTGCCTTCAATGTAGTGGTTGAGCTCTCTCTTCTCGGCCGCTTAAGTACTGTCGTCCTCCTTGAATTTTCTGTTCCCACAGTCATGGTTTACGGCTCTGCTCTGCAGCTAGAAACATGCTACTACGTCGTAGCTTCACCTTATCTCTTCGTCTTCGCCAAACTGTCTATCCACCAAAATGGCAGCTTTTCCTGTAGTTGCGGAACTCTGGTCCAACATAATGGAATAAAAAAGCCTTTAAAAATAAAATTATTAGAACCATATGGAATGCTTTACCTGGAATGATTATGTGGTGCATTTGGAAGGAAAGGAATGAGAGGATCTTCTATGGCAAGCGAACCTGCTTTGAGAAGGTCTGGCAGATGGTGAGGGACAACCGTCTCTCCTCCATCATAACTATGCAATGACATGATGAGAACAAGCTCATTCCTGCTGATGAAATACACATTGGATAATTTTGGGGTCTGGACAAATCTCAGTTGGATGGGCTCCACAAGTGGGACATGATCCTTCAACCCTCCAGCCCTAAATCTTGGTCTGCTCCTCCACCACATGCGTTCAAGCTCAATTTTGAAGGGGCCTCCAGGGGAAATCCGGGCGACGCAGGATATGGGGGTCTATGCATAGATTCGCAAGGAAGGGTAATTTTCATCTTTATGGGGACCATTGGGAAAGACACTAACAACTCTGCAGAGCTTGAAGGTATGATTCATGGTCTGAATTGTCTGGTGCACAGCAACAAATTCCCTGCTATAATTGAGGGTGACTCCAATATAATGATCCATATAGCAAGGCGTTTAGCGTATGGCCAAGTCAGCGGCCAAGTATCCACTAGCTGGAGGTTAGCTAGTCGCTTGGATGATCTCTGTGGCATGCTCCATGCCCACTCAGCAGTTTCATTTTGTCATGTAAGAAGGGACACCAACAAGCCAGTGGACCTCCTGGCGAAGGTGGGAGTCGAGGGTGAGGTGGCACACCAATGGGGTCCTCTCGAGAACTTTAAAGCTGATGACCGGGCTCATCATTGTCGACAAATGGCTGCGCATGATCTTGAGGGTGGGACACAGGTGGCACGTATGAATGATGCAGTGGCTGGAGGTGACAAACGGCGCGAGCACGTCGTGACAGACCACCCTCAGGATGCCTGGTCGAATTATTATGGTAAGCGAGCAGATCTACCGATGGTTTTCCTTGTCCATTATATTTTCTGTTGGAAGTACAGGAGAAACGACGGGTTGGATGAGGAGTGACACCTGAAATGACTAGGCATTCATTTTCAGCAATGGATCCACCATGGTTAAATGTACAAGGGAGATTGTATGCATTAGAGCTATGACGTTCTCAAGGTACGCTCCAAAACAATTAATGATGCTGCCTTTTCCTTTTTATTGCATGACCCTCTGTTCATCCCGTTTTCATCGTTCAGACATGCCCCTAGTTTATCAGCTCCACTGGTTCTCCCCGTGGCCCTCCATTCTTGTATGTGTGTGGCTCACTGTCCCCTCTCTTCCCCGAGCTTTAGCTCTATTTTCTCTCCAGTTGAAAATGGTCCCAAAACATCTGATGGTTAAGGGAGAAGCCCTCGGTGAGTCTTCGGCCGAGCAGGGTGCTGCGAAAAACCCCCATAGGGCTACGCAAGTGCAAATTGAAGCCCAGGAAGAAGCTGATTTTTTCAAAGACCATATCCCTCTGAGCATCCGTCGGGAAGTGGAGGGAAAGGTAGAGGATCTATGGTACACCGTAAAAAAATTCCTAAGGAATATCTCCACCAGGAGGTGGCAGACTGGGTTTTGGATCCCAGCTCCATTGCGGGTCGCACTGTGGCCTACGATCGACTCCTTATGCAATCCTGGGTTAACATGAAGCTGGTGGGTCACTCATACATGGAGCGGGAAGAAAAAATGGTAGGGGACGAGGAACTAGCTAGAGAGTGGAAACATCATAATGGGGAATGCCACTTAATTCATCAGAAGGTGGATATTATAGCCTCTAGGATCGGGGTCTCCTTCTTCGCAGCTAGTAAAGGATCCGAAGAGATGGCTCGCCCAAGGGATAACTGTGGAAAATGTGGCAAGAAGAAGAGATGGATCCTACCTCCCTCTCATCCTAATTCGAGCTCCCCTGGTGCGGCCCCAGCCCCAGCTCAACCGATGGTTTCCTGCCTGCCCTCGGCCTTCCGGAAAATGGTTTGACTTCCTATGTCTGTTGGCTCTATCGTAGCTCTTTTTGTCATCCTGTAAATTTTAATGTTTCTTTTAGTTTCTTCTCTGTATGTAATATGGGCACCCTCGCAGCTCCATTTTTTGAGAACTTCTATCCTTGATCAGGGATTATCCCCATCTCCGTTTTTGAAGGATAGGGCCTGCGTGCCCGTTGATAGTTTAGGCTTCAGCTTGTCCCTTGGAAACTGGATTTCGCTGCCCAGGTCCATCATTGTGCTGTGTTTCAACATGCCAGTTGTTTGTTAGACCTGTTTTTGTATCACTTCTCTGTAATGGCTTTCTATTGATGTAATATACTCTTTTTATTTACAAAAAAAAAAACTCACATTCTATCACATAATTATTTTCCCTGGCTTGATGTACACCACATTTTGCAAGGGATTTATCATTTTAATAACTTCATAATTGCATGTAGTTTTCTCAAAAGTGATATGCATTCATCTATAATTCAAGATATACAAGTTTTCATGGTGATACACATCCATATATAATTCAATATATATAATCTTTCATGGTATATTTGTACTTCTTTTTGTGACAAAGAAAATATAATTTTAATAAAGCGTCATGTAATACTCTAGTTTTTAAGCCTCGAACTTATGATTTTCTATGTGATTTATGTTCTTTTACATTATGGACTTATGATCTTTTATGTGATTGCAGACTTAAGTTACTTTGCATGTTATTGTTATTAAGGAATTATGATCATTGTTTGATAACGTGACTTTGAAACTTGGCATTGTTATTAATATTAATGTTATTATTGGCATCATTGCTATCTTTAAATGTTGTTACTATTGATTAAATAAACAACTGGATCAACAAAGGTAACTAAAATAGTATGGGGGACCATTGATTCCACAAAATTAGGGGGGACGACGACATGCTTATCACCTTATAAATTATTGTTGACTTAATTTTGTCCATCCTAGTTCATATTTGCACCTCGGTAGCATTAATAATGTTGATCATCCAAACCTTGTACAAATGGACCTTATTCTTGATCTTTATTGACTATGGAGTTAATATTGCATCTTGTGCACATGTTAGTGGGAAAATATTTCCTAGGGTTCCCTCCTTGGGAAGAGATTTCCTCACCTTTATGTGTTTTTGGTCATTTATGAGCCCTTTTCCTAGGTTTTAGGGGTTGTAAGCTATTTTCTAGCTTCCACTCTTGCACTATGCATTGATGATCCTATTTTTGTGTTTCCATGATATTTATTACCCTATTCCATCCCTTCTCTCACCAAATTCTCCCTCCTTCGTGATTTGTAACCCCCCTTATCCATTAGTGCACCTCCTTGTGCTCTTCATGGCTCCACTCCTTAATTTTTGGTAAGTCCTCATCATGGTGCTAATTCGGGAAAGGTAATATCCTAATTAAGCCACTAGTCCACTAATTCAAGTTAAATCTCCATGATGAATATTAAACCTTCCTCTCTCTAATTCAATTTAATCCCCTTGAGTTAGAGTTGGCCTCCTTGTGCTATAAATTCATATGCCCTCTCCTTGTTAAGGATAATCTTGAGATTTGGACCATGTGACTTGTTCCATATAACCATGTTTGGAATGTTGGTAGTATTGGTAGTGTATTGAGACTTAGATTTAGTCTAGTTGTTTCCCTTTTACTTCCATTCTATCACTCTACTAGACCAAGTTCTTGCACATGAAGCCAATAAATAGAAATGGTGAGCTAAGTCACATACTATAGGAAGTGGAGATGGACATGAAAGTAGAAGTGGGAAGCATTGTGGTTCTTAGAAGAGGTAGTTTCAAGAGTTGCTAGACTATTTGTTCCTCTACCTATGTATCCATGGTCTCATCTCGGGGGTGGCCTATTCAAGCGAGGAAGGCTTGACTATGTCAATGCTTGGGAGGAAATTTTTCCTATTCCAACTAGTTGCTCATATCAGAGATAAGTATTTATCTCATGTTTTCATGTTTATTATAACATGTTATTTTGTATGTGAATGGTGCATGATATAGTTGTCCAATTGTTTATGTTTTTATATCAGGATATTTATGCAGGATAGATGAGTTCTATAGATTATTGATCATAGTTGTTGTTCTTTGTCTTTGTCTTTTAATATTTTTCTCTTCTTTGGAAAATATGAATGTGGTTCCACAGTATTGAGAGGGGAGAAACCATATGCTCTGGTTAGACGATATATGCTCATTTCTTAGTGTTGATACCCACCCCATGGTGTTCAGAAAGACATTTCCATAAAGGATCTCCTTTTGATTTATGGAGAAATATTTTGATATGAGAAAGATATGCCCCTTTTGATCCAGTAGTTTCGATGCCAAGATGGGTGCACTGGTAATTTGAATGTATGTTTTTATATACATATATATTCTTGGTTGTAGATATGAGTTTGGAATAATATATTCATATCATAAATGTGATCGATGGATGGAGGGTGGCTTCCATCCAATCATTTTTTTCTTAGTAATAGATGGTTGTAAGGGATGACCATCGAGAGATTATTTTTAAGGTTGTAATTGCATCCAATTTCTTATGTTTCTATGTTACTGTGTGGTTGTAGGATGGACCCCATAGATGTGTCTTGATGTGTTTTTTACCTAATGGTTATCCTCTGTGAAAACGGACACTAAAACACACCAAAAACTAATTAAATATGCAAACAATTAATAACACAATACTTGACAATTATAAACTATGTTTTCAATAATGTTTATGAAGTATAAGAATTTATTGTAGGACCTTAATAACACTAAGTATGATAATTATAGGTGCATTATTTAGAAATTGGATACAATTCCAAACTTAAGGTTAATATTGATATAATTTTGTTAGTTTTTCTACTCTAATTCAAATTGATTAGGATCTTTATCTGAAAGCACAACAAACACATAAAGTCACTTAAGATCCACAGGATATACAAGATACACAAGACACAAAGATTTTCTTTACAGAAACCATAAAGGAGAAAACCCTACAAACTTCCTCATAATATTTATGTGACTAAGACAATCCAGAAGATGGGAAAACCCAAGAATAATAAATCTTTTCCAGCTCTCTCCCTCTCCTCCTTGTTCTCTCTCTCTCTCCTCATGCAAACTTGAGTGAGTGAGTGTGTATTTAAATGAGGGAGGGATCCTCCCCATTTATACAAATGAAATGACTGACCTAAAACATGACTGGGCCGACATCTTACACTAGTAGGTCTGAATTCACTTATGGAGACTCAAAAACACATTTTATTATATTAATATTGGGGACTATTGCCCCAACTTACAACATAGGTTTTACCTCAATGACCATATACAATAATAACATCCCAGAAGGAGGGAAACACATATCCAATGGTGGTACAACAATATACAATGATAATATACATAAGAATATATTCCAAAGTTACAAATACCACAACACTCCCTCTTATATAGGAAGGTATTCTCTCTCTAGAGTCATCAACACATCTGGTCACATCATCATCATCATTGTCTCTACTATTGCAGTCCTCATTTTGTTTATCACTGAACAGTGACATCTATCATATCTATCATTCATAGGAAGATTCTACAGATCCAACCTTGTTTCATGTTGGGTGTAGGCCTAGTCCTCATCTATGTATTCATCATATCCATGAGAAAGCCATCATGTAGGTGCATCCCATGAACATACATTACATTTCCACTATAATCACATGTGTCTTGTACTGTGATCGCATCGTATCTAGATCATCTCATCATTGCAAATGGATCATAGACCAGATGCATACCATAGACCATGTTCATTCTACAAACATAAGAGCACACTAGGAATCATTGCATCGCAACAAAGTCCCACATCTACCACTATGCTAGAATCTCCTAGGAGTACACCAAGTGCATTGTGCCTTTCTACAATCATCTTGCGTTCTACCAACACAGGAGCAAACAAAAAATCATTACATATTAACAATGACCTTAGTATACCACTATGCGAGAATCTCCTAGGAAGACATCAAGTTCCTTGTGACCTCTCATCATATCTAACATGGGAACACATAAGGACTAATTACATCCAATGACAACCTGTATACCACACTAGGACTCATTACATCCAAGTATAACCTGCATACCATACCAAGACTAATTACATCCAAGGACAACTTTCCAGGACTCATTACATCCATAGATAAGACACATACTACACTAGGAATCATTACATATAACGAGGAACTTATAGTACTGATTACACCCCATGACAACCTTTGTACTATTCTAGGACTGGTTACATCTAGGGACAAACTATATTCCTTCCCATGTGAGATCTTGTTCTAGTGCATCTGTGTCTTCCGCTCTTCTCATCAGCTATAGCATGGGAAAATGCTAGGAATTATTAAGTCTAAGAACAACTTGCATCTTCCAACATGCCATAACTCGTCACTCCCTCTTTCTAGGGACATTGGTTTGGATAACCCCAAGTCTCTCTCTAAAGACGTACTCAAAATTAAATTTGGATAGCGGCCTAGTCAACGCATCATCTATCTGCTTGTATGTCCCATATACTAGAGCTTCACTACTCCTATCTGCACCATATCTTGAATATAGTGATACTTGATCTCAAGGTAGTTCTTGGACAAGTTCACACAACTATGGTTATCACAAAATATACAAGTCGCCTCTAAATTGAGATTAAACAAATCATACAATAGCTTTCAAATCCATGTTGCCTCACAAGTAGTCGAATAGGATGCAATGTTCTATCCCTCTTCTATACTCAGCGCCACACAGGACTGCTTCCTTCTAAACTACGAGATCATACCATATCCCAAATTAAAGAAGCATCTCGAAGTGATATTACTATCAATGTCATGGCCTTCACAATCTAAATCAACATATCTATGCATATTAATCTTCTAATTTACATCATATGTTATCCCATAGTCAACCATACCCTTTAGGTACCTCAACAAATGCTTTGTATCTATCAGGTGAACATGTCTTAGATCCTTTAGGAACTAGCTCATGGTGTTCATAGAAAATCATATGTTTGGTCTTGTATTCATCAGGTACACAATGAACCAATCATTTGATGATACATCGTGGCATCAACTGTCTCTAATGAAGCATCACACAGTAGCTTCATGTTCAATTCCATAGGTGTGTCTCTCTCCTTAAATTCTAGCATTTTGAATCTCTTCATAATGTCCACTGCATACTTTCCTTGACCAAGTAAAATCACCTCCATGCATAATAAATAGTGCATCACCCCTTGGTATTTCATCTTGAACTTAGTGGAAAGTTTCCTCTTTGCAGCTACGATGCATTTTTCCTCACTTGTAAGAAACAGGTCATTGACATACAAGAGGAGTATCACTGATATTCCCCCTTAAAACTCAGACAAAAGGTTGGAATATGATTTACTCTTGATAAATCCTAATCTCATCAGGATGCTTTCCATCCTTCCATACCTCATCAATATTCTTGAACTCTTATATCTTTTTTAGTCACTACCTTTGAAGCAAAGTACCATCCTCCCTTTGCATCTTGTACTCTCTGCGTCAGGACATTCTATTCTAGAGTGAAAGGTAGCCTCCTCTACTATTGATATTGTATGTATCCATCAATGTCATATCTAAAGATCACTAGATACCAATATTCTCCATCTCAAACTTTGTTCAAAGTTCCTCGTGCACCCATATGTGAGTTTTTCGTCCTCTATAGAATTCATTCTTCAACCTTGTAGCAAAGGTTGATATCTCCATCACTCTAGTTGATCTTCAAGATCCTCATGTAATTGTATGTGTTATCCCATGGGTTCCTTATGAGATCGTACAAATCCTTCTATGCACATGATGTTCTCTACTCGATATACGCTTCTATTTACGGGAGAAGTGTGTCTAGTCAATGGAGTATGTCATGCCATAATCTACTCCCTCTTTCCAAGAGAAAGGAAAAACCTTGCTTTGTACTTCTTTATGCTTCCATCCATTGCATGCATGGTCTTATAGATCCACATGGAACACACTACGAAATTCCCTTGAGGTCTCGGAGCCACATCTTGGACATCATGATCAACTCATACTCTCCAATTTCTTCATAGCTAGAAGGATCTACATCAATGATGCCTCACAAAAGTGATACATAACTAGTCTATGTCTAAGGAATCTTACTTTGTTTGGATGTCCCATCATACTTTTATTCATCTTGGAAGATATTTTGTGCTCAATATGGTTTTCATATCTCTAGGTAGGTCTATCGCTCTACGTGGTTTGGTCATATCATGATTCTTATAATATTCTAAATCTCTTTCTTCTGTCATGATGTATTTGTCCTTGGTAGATTTAGGTTCCTCTTCATTTTGTTGGAGTGAATCTTCTAGCTGAATCATCGTCACTTGTTCTTTGGAACAAGTCTCATCCTTATTTTCATGTAGGTTATTTTATGCGATCTTTCATGCATGTCAAATTCAGTTGCATGATTAGAAACATTTCATAATTTCAAAACATATTAATAGTGACATATTCTAATGAATAAATATATATGTCACACCGTCATGCAACTATATTAGACCGTACAACATTTCTCCATATCCTGTATACATATGGTATCTTTCTAGATGCCTTCCATATCTATTAGAACATTATTAAGAGTGTGAACTGAGTCCCAATATGTCAGCAAAGAGGTTTCATTCTAAATAAGTAGAAATGGAATGTTGTACAACACAATAGGATACTTTCCCATCACATGCAAGTTAGTAGTATATTGTTAATAAATGTAAACAATCCAACACGCATAATATAATTCCTAAATCTAGGAACATATCTATGTACAAAATTGAACAATATCATTTAAGCAACTATACATATAAGAAATGTCAATTCAAATAATTATCTTTGTTTTTTTTGTAGGACCCCTCTTTATTTTTTGTCTCCTTGCATGGATTACTAGAGTCCCTGGTAATGTGCTTCTACTTCATCATCTGATTCTAAGCACCTATGCCGATCTTTCTCATGATTAGAAATACTAGAAAGTATTTTGACATCACAGATCACATAGAACTATGTATTGGTGTTGGACCTCTGTGTCCTACAAATGCATCCCTTATTATCCAATTTTGAAATGGATAAGAGTATGATCTTATTCTTCATCGGTAGAATTATTCTGGATCAAAGTAAATATTCCTCATCAATTGAGGAATATTTGTTTTCTTTATTCTTAGTTGTAATATATTAATACTTGGTTGCATTGAGAGAAACAATGGTCCACTCTTTGTAACATTCTTGTGTTATGTTTATAACATTTGCATCTTCACATCGTTGAGTTGAGTTCTCAACGTCATCTTCTTGTTGATGTTATTTCCTTCGTAGAAGATGGACATTGCATCGAACATATCCTAGGTATTATTCAAGGATGACACATGTGAGATCCACTGGAGATAGAAATAATCCTCCTTGATTTGATTGGGTCCTTCTTATGCTTTGCTTTTGTCTTCATATCGCTTTGGATCTGCAACTTCTTCTTTGACATAGTTCACCCATGGGGGCTTCACTTGTTGACCAATATCCTATCATGTTAGTTCATATTGTGGGTTTTAAAATTATCAAAAATTGAACCAATATATTACAGGTATTGGGGCGATGAGGGGTTTAAGGTGGGGGTGGTTAGGGTGGTTTATAAGGATTGAGGTATTAAAAGGGGTGGGGAGGAGGTTTTATGTATTGGGAGGGGGTTTCAAAAATAAGTGTTTGGGTCAATATCTCTCAAAATTAAGGGTATTCTTTAATATCCCACGATTGCACATGCTATGTGAGATGTTCACTAAGTGAAGTACCCGTGATTTCACCAATTCACGACTCCTTAAGTATGAGAAACATTATATACTTCCACACTCGAAAATTCTCATATCCTTCAAGCTTGTCCTCAATATTTCTATTGTTTTCCATTATGATAACAATTATAACCTCAAATGAAAATATTGAGAATATAACTTACCAATGAGATTGCTTCAACTTGATGCTTGCTTGAAATATTTTCTGGAAGACTGCTTCTATTGGACCTAGGGTTTGATAGAGAAACCCTAATTTTTAAACCTAGGTAAATTCCATATCTTATTTGATAGAAATATGTTCCTCCTCAAGGAGAGCTGAGCAATATACTCATTTTCCCAAAACTGTGCACAAAAATACAAAATATCTGATGGCTTAGTTTTCCTCGCAAGTAGTATTAGGTCAAAAATTGAAAATCCAAAGAATGAGAAACCTCCTACATGGAAATTTGTTCCCTACTTGGGAGAGTTTTATGGTCCTCCTTTTCAACTTATCTATGGAGGTAAGTTCCTATAACATGAATCCCTAGTTTCTCTAATTTCTTCTACATAATTGTTTGATCTTGATTGTATTGTATATGAAAAATTCCTACTTGTTAAGACCTTAAACTTTTTCCTGAGATATCCTGATATGTATTCTTTCCAACCCCACAAGTTAGATCATAATTGGATTCCCCAAGTGGAAATTATGCCAACTTTTTCAAGGTGACATTTTGAGTATTGGTTTAGTATCGTGAACTTGTACGGACTGCGACATGTCATTGTGTCAACTTCAGTGTCTAAATTTTGCACCACAAAAAATACAGTCCATTCCCTATCTATAAAATATTATGAAATTGGATTTGGACCTTCCTATATAGAGATATAGAAATTCTTCCTAAGCCATCTCCTTAAGACTGGGTTCTAGTAGATGATGGAACCATGATTTGGAGGAATCATATCTCCTAAAGTACAGAAAATATGAGGCTTAAACTCACAAAAAACATACAAAACTATTTAATTTTATGTCTATGCAAGTTTCATATCCTAATACTTTTCCAAACTGATGTTATAGAGAGAATACCGAGATGACTAGATTTTGTCTTTTATTTCAAGCATGAAACCCTAATCTTCAGTAATTGCAATTGTAGAAGTATTTTGGCTTCATAATGCCTTGTTTCTTAGAAGCTCTGATACCATGTTAGTTTTCTACTCTAATTCAAATTGATTAGGATCTTCATCTGAATGAATAATAAGCAAAACAAGATACATACGATGCACAAGATATACAAGATACACAAGACACAAACATTTTCCTTGGGGAAACCATAAATGAGGAAAAAACACAAACATCCTCAGAATAATTTCATCACTAAGACAATATCACAAGATGGAAAAATACAAGAATAATAAGTCTTATGCAACTCTCCCCCTCTCCTCCTTGTTCTATATCTCTCCTCATGCGAACTTGAGTGAGTGTGTGTGTGTGTGTCTAAATGAGGGAGTGTGTCCCTATTTAGGTCCGACTTTATTTTAAACTAAAACAATTACTTATAAATTATCCAATTAATTTTCTTTTTACTTATTTGAATATATTACTTAAATAATTTTTTTCATCATATTTATTTTTTTAACATTTGAGATTTCTCTACCGAAATTAAAATAATCATAATAATAGAATATTATCTTTTTAATAAAAAAACTTATTTATTTTATTATATTATTAAATTTATCAACCTTGTTTTCTTAATTAATAACTATTAAAATATGTTATAATTTTCTTTACTAAATGTTTAATGAAACTCCCCACTCCAAATTTAGCTAACGTTAGTAGAGATTCCAAATAATCCAATTTTCCTTTGCAAGTCCCACTAGTTAAGAAAAATTGCTATACATTAATAGAGCTTCCCAACAATCCAATTTTCCTATGCATATTTTTGGATTTTCCTATGCATATTTTTGGATTTTCCTTTGTAAGTCCTTTTCTATGCATATTTTGGATTTTTTTGACCTGAATTATCAACCTTTAATGGTACTGTCATAAAGGAGATTTGATATCTCGTTATTAGTATTGTCTTTTTATGAGGAGATTGATATCTCATTATTAGTATTGTCTTTTTATGAGGTTTGTTTTATTTATAATCTATAAAATCGTTAGTTTGTCATTACACCACATCCAATATATTTAATCCACTCATTTGGTTCTAGCAATTCTAATTCCATATTCTCACATCTCTAATTCTATCGGGTAGGGTGGAATGAGTTTTTTTATATATATTTAATTTTATATCATGTTTTAGTAATATTATATAATTAGTGATAAATGTAAGGTTGAAATTTGACGGGTAAATAGTTGTTATTTAACATTTTATATGTATTATTAGATAAATCTTATTGAATCATAATTGCTCTTGCAATATAATATTATGTTTCAATAATAAAAATAAAGTTCAATTTTCATGTTTTGTATTTTTAAAATTGTTTATGTATAGATAAATTTGATTAAGGTGGCAAATTCATGATAGATTGTTTGCTAAATTTATGAGATTGAATTTATTTCAATAATAAAAATGAAGTTTGAAGAAAGTACACAAAATTGAAAATTTTATATTTTTGCATTTTTAAAAATATTTATATATGAATAAGTATCATGATTTTATTAAATGCTAGTATTTGGTTGAGATCAACTTACATGTTACAATAAGAGTTAATATATATTTCCATACTATAATGATGATCCCAATTGATAAGCATAGCTTATTGTATTTTTCATGAACAGTGAAATGTTCATGTAAGCATCGAAGTAGTTTACAAAAATGATCTGAAAATCTCCATAAGAATGTAAGCCCCACCCTTAGTTTGCTTAGCTTTATTGTCGCTTGAATTAACTATTACCTCATATGAACTAGTATATTTATCCTACAAGATATAAGTACAATAGTTCATAGAAATTGTTCTTAACGGATGTGTCATCCGCGAGATGTAGAAGAGTTGGTGGCGGGGTATGGTTAAGACGCCCCTTAAGATGGAAGGTCGTCGGTTCTAATCTCGTTGGATACCAAAAAATCCAACCATGTTAAGGGTTGGTGCGGTCCAAGCCCAATGCGATCCTCGGGTGATTTTGACAACTTAGATGCCCCTGGTTCGTGGTTTCTTAGCCAATGGAAACCCTGCTAGTCAGGGGGGTTCCACCATTTTGCCAAAAAAAAAAATGGATGTGTCATTCAAAATTAGTGAAATGAAAATTTGTACTCCACATCGTCTCTATTTTTAGTTTGTTTATGAATATACACAAAATATAAAAAATAAGGGGATTTTAGTTCGAATGTTTGTGGACACTCTTCTTGTCTTAATGTATATACTCATTGTTAGTGATCTAGATTTTCTTAACATCAATTCAATAATCTTTCCCCAATTTGACGTTTAGTGTTCCACTACATGTAACTTGGTGTCGATATAGTAGTTATGAGAATTCGATGTTTCATTTAGTTATTATGATTGGTTTTTTAGAAGAAAAACAATTAACTATTATTATGACCTATAAAATTAAGATTTAAATATCAAATGAAAGAAAACAATAAAATTAAAACGTCATATAAAAATTTCTTGACATACAAAATAAGATATCAAATTTTAATCCTAAATAAATACCAATAAAGATCAAATGTTTGTAATTATCTGAATTGTAAACAATTTTCCAATTGCTTTTAATTGAATCCTATTTTACTTTAAATCATGTAAAAATAAATGAAGCCTCTTTGGCTTTACTAAAGCATTGTTTTCAGACAATACGAAATAAATCCAAGAAATAAAAGTTTGTATTGTTACTATTTATATATTTATATTATATGTCTTTGTTTTGCGCTCATGTTTCCTTGCAAAATGATACAATATCATCTTACTTAGTATTAATTGTTTTAGAGGAATCTAAACATGTTTTATTTTATTTCCATGACTATTTCGATCATGCTTGACTTGTATGTTTTGTAATAAAATATGATTACTACACTCAAGCAACTCACGTTCTATCACATGGAACAATACGAGTTGTTTAGGGAGCATCGTACCGTGAGCTAGGATTTGGAGAAGTTTGCTGCTAAGAGTTTGGCCGGTGTTGCCTGGCTGCTGAGGCCATCAGGGAGCAGAGGTTTGTTGGTTCACCAGGTGGTTTGGTCCCCCTGGGTGAACCCATAACGAAGACGGGCACCTCGAGTTCCGTTGTGGACAATGAGGTTGTTTCAGCCGCAAAGGATAAGGAGGCAGGTTCGTCCTTTGGTCGAAAGCCCAGGGTGGGGGGCTGCCTTCCAAAAGCCCCCATCATTCCAACAATCTATGTTAGGTCAGAGAAGGTAAGGGGAACGATAGAGCTCTGGAAGGAGAAGGCTCTGATTGGTAAGTTTGTGGGGATCTGGCCCAAGGGAAAGGATTTGGTTAAATGGATCAGCAGCGTATGGAACCCTAAAGGCCACTATGATCTACAGCTCGGCTCCAAAGGTTTCTTCACTATTATCTTCTTCAACCAAGAGGACCGTGATCGTATTTTGGAGGGAGGGCCCTATTTCTTCTTCTTAGTGGGCCTATATCTTTGCCCATAGAAGGAAAGATTCAACCCCGAAATAGAAGACATGATTGTGGCCCCAGTCTAGATTCGCCTCTTCTCTCTTCCAGGGGAATATTGGGATCTGGAGACCTTGAAGGATATTGGAAATACCCTGGGATAATTTATCAAGGTTGCCGAGCAAACTAAGGCCCAGATGTATACTTCTTTTGCTAGGATTTGTGTCTACTTGGATATCTCCAAAGAGCTGCCAGAGGCCATAAACCTAAAATGGGAAGATGAAGAATGGATCCAACCCATAGACTATGAGCAGATTCCCTTTAGGTGTAGACACTGTCATGAATACGGTCACTTGGGAAGGAACTTCCCTAGGATGGCTGCAAAGACTAACCTAGCTGATCATCGGCAGGAGGGAGTTGGGAATAATTATGATGGCTTCACCCAGGTTAAGAACCACAAAAGAAGTAGGGGCAGTGGGGCATCAAAATCCAAAAAAGATAGGAAGGCGAGGGATAATCGATCCAAAAATGCTTTCGTGGTCCTTGGAGACATAGTAGAGGATGGCAAGCCTAAGGAAGAAAATGAAAGAGGCGCAACCCTCCATGAACCTCAGTGCCTCAGAAAGGATGGAAACCCAGCAGATGGACATAGTGGAAGAAGAAGAGGATGAAGAAATGGAACTAGGTGAATTAGACCTGGACGCGATAGAAGTTGAATGTGGAAAAAAGGGGAAAGGATATGTATCCAGAAGGCAAATAGAGCTCCTCCAGGAAGCAATCATTAAGGCCAGAGTTCACCTAAACCTGGGAATAGACCCATACCCCCAATGAGGAAATAAGTGGAAGTCCCTAGAGGAGGAACAACGTAGAGGTAGGAAAAAAAACAAGCAATGCATTGCAGAAGTAGGTGTTAAGCTCATAGAATCAGGCCAATATACAATGATGAAGGAGGCCTTTTCTGAAGTTTCCAAAGTTTTCCAATGAAGTTAATCTCCTAGAATATAAGGGGGTGTAGCAACCCCAGGAAGTGAAGGACTCACAATAGGAAAATTAAGCAAGAGAATCCTGAAATCCTCTTTCTCCAGGAAACCAAATGTAGCTACAAAGGCTTGGAAAAAATCAGAAGCAAAATCTGGAAGGGTAGCCAACTAATGGCCCTGGATGCTGCTGGACAATCAGGGGGCATTGTAATTTTTTGGCTCCCCCAAGTGGTAGATCTCACAAAATGGTGCGCTAATAAGTTTTCCCTCGTGGATGACTTCCAACACCTTGTTTATGGGGTGAAGGGCACCCTGGTGAATATTTATGGCCCCAGTAGCTTCCTTGAGAAGCAGGCCTTCATTGATTTCTTGGACTGGACCAAACACCAAGTGGAGGGGGCCTGATGGGTGATGGGCAGGGACTTAAACCTCATTGCCAACCTTATGGAAAAAAAGGGAGGAAAGCAAACTCTGGACAAATACCAATATGCTTTTAGTGTCTTCTAGGCTCAAAGCTCATTTGTGGATATGGAAACTGGAAATGGTTGGTATACGTGGAATAACAAGCGTGGGGGGGAATACTTGGTCGCCTCTCGCTTAGACAGGTTTTTGGTTTTAGAGACTATAGTCCATGGCACGGGGGAAATCATGGCTAATGTGCTCCCAGCTGCAGGCTTTGACCACTGGCCCATCAGCCTTAGCTGGGACTGGACCTGTTCCACTTTGAGGAAACCATTCAGATTTGAGTAGTTTTGGATGGAGCATAAGGACTTCAAAGATCTTTCCCAGAAGTGGTGGTAGGAACTGGTCCCCCCTACAGGTACTGCCATGTACTGCTTCTAGCAGAAACTCAAGCTGCTCAAATCCAAAATCTGTACTTGGAACAAAGAAGAGTTTCGCAACATTTTTTAGGACAAGAAAAGACCGATTTCTAAACTTGATCAACTCAGTCAGAAAGGAATGATAGATGGATGGGACGAGGACATGCAGAAAAAAGAAAAAGACTTATGGGGGTAGCTGGAGCCGAGGGAAAGATAGAAAGGAATATATTGGAAGCAAAAATCCAAGGTCAAATGGCTGCAGGATGGGGAAAAAAACACCAAGTTATTTCATAACTCGGTTATTCAGAACAAGAACAATTCAAGAATTCAAAAGCTCAAAAAAAGGGATGGCAGCAAGATTGAAACTTGGGGAGAGATTGAAGAGGAACTCTCCCACCATTTTTCTAAGATCCTCAATGAAGATATTCACAATAGGGAGAGAGATATCGCTCAAATCAATCGCTTAATTCCTTCCACTGTCACTAGGGAAGATAATGATATGCTCGTAAAACCAGTAACTCTTCAAGAAGTTGAAGAAGCTATCAACCAGATGGCTCTAGGAAAAGCCCCTGGTCCGGATGGTTTTACTTCCAATTTCTTCCATTATTTCTGGGATATGGTTAAAGATGAGGTAATGGAAATAGTTGAAGAATCGAGAATAAAGAAGGGGGTGTTAAAAGCCTTTAATGTGACGTTCCTATATCTCATCCCCAAGGAGATAGGTGTTGATAGCCCAGATAAGTCCAGGCCTATACCCCTCTGCAATGTGATCTACAAGATTATATTGAAAGTTATTGCCAATCGTCTAAAGACTCTCCTACCTTCCCTCATCTACCCGGAACAATCTGGATTTGTTGAAGGGTGCCAAATCCTAGATGGGGGTCATCCTCATTCATGAACTTCTTTATTCCCTGCATAGCTCAAGACAACCAGGTATGTTGATCAAACTTGATATAACAAAAGCTTACGATAAATTAAGTTGGAAATACATTTGCAGAATATTAGAAGCCTATGGTTTCTGCCATGACTGGGTTGAATGGGTAATGGGTCTTATTTCCACCCCTTTCTTTAGTATTCTTCTAAATGGAGCCCCAACTCAAACCTTTCAATCTTCCAGGGGTATCAGGAAAGGAGATTCCCTCTCTCCCTTCATCTTCATCCTAATGGCAGAGGGCCTGAGCCACCTGCTTCAAACCAAGGCGGATAATGGAGAGCTGAGAGGCATTCGTCTTATGGATAACATGGACCCTCAGACCCACCAACAATTTGTTGATGACACCATGCTTATGGGGTACCCTTTAGTCCAAGAAGCGAGAAGCTTCAAAAATTTCCTAACTCTCTTTGCCAAGGCCTTGGGTCTTGCAGTAAACCAATCCAAATCTCAAGTCTTCTTCCTCAACACCGCTCCAGCCACTCAAAGGAACATCCTCCGCATCCTAGGTTTTTTGAAGGGATCTTTCCCCTTAAAATACTTAGGTGTTTCCCTTGGGCCACAAAAATTGAAACGAACTTCTTGGCTTGAACTCCTTGACAGAATGAAGCAGAAACTTGCAAACTGGACTCTAAGACCCCTAAGCCTGCCTAGTAGGATGGTCCTATTAAAATCCGTCTTACAAGCGATGCCCATATACCCGTTCTCTGTTCTTTCAGCTCCAAAGTCCATCCTCAATGAGATTTGAAGCATCCAGTGTAATTTTCTGTGGGGTGTTTGTGTGGATAAGGCAAAGTTCGACCTAGTTAGTTGGGACAACATTTGCCGTCCCAAGTTGAAGGGAGGGTTGGGTTTGAGAGACCCAGAAATCATGGCGGAAGTCCAAGGAGTGAAAGTCTGGTGGAGATGGGTCACCCACACATCTGAACCTTGGGATCGATTATGGCTCTCTAAATATGGTCGTGATAGGCCCCCATCTTAGTTAATCCGATACAATAGAGAATAGCAGGGATCCCCCATTTGGATGAAGGCCAAAAGCAGTCAACATTTGGTTCAACAACATATCTTTTGGGAAATTCGAGATGGGAGGAATGCCAAGTTCTGGGAGGACTCATGGAACCAACTTCCACCTTTAGGCGATAACCCAATACAAACCCAATTAAGGAATTATCTAGGGTAGAGGGCAGAATACATGTTCACCACTTTTGGCAGGGGTAGATTATTAATGGGGAGAGATGCTAGAACTTCCTTAAGAAGCTGGACCAGATAGAGGTAGAGCACTGGGAGACTTTCCAGGAAGAAATGTGCATGTGTTGTATAAGACCCATGGAGGGACAGGATGTACTGAGATGGGGATATACAGACAAAGGAATGTTTAACATCAAGGAGGCATACAACATCTAAATCAGGAACCATGATGAGGAACAGGAAACATGGAAGAAGATATGGACCCTAAATTTATGGCCCAAGCTCGGTCTTTTTGCTTGGTTGGTGGTTAAAGGACGTATCCTCACTTATGAAAATATTTGGAAGCATGGTGTCCTCGGTCCTTCCCAATGTTGCTTATGCTCCCAGGAAGAAGAAACCACAAGCCATGTTCTAGATAGCTTCCCTTTTGCCACTGCTATTTGGGATAAAGGGGCAATGGGTTTTCGGAAAAGTGACAGGAAGAGAGCTCAATCAGCTAGAACTCTGATGGAATGTGTTGGTCGTCTGGGCAGACCCAGGTTTACGATAATGAACCAACAGGACCCATAGTTCACTGGAACTTTCGGCGATAGACTGCGGAGCGGTCTGAAGTCTCACCCAAAGGGATTCTAATGGATTGGTTGAGGACTCAAGTGTCTCGACTAGGTTCTGTATGGAATCCTATGTGCGTCTAGTAGCCATTCTTAGCTCGCGAGACCACTCTTTCCTCTCTGCGACACGATGCGCAGTTTCATCTTGCTCGCAATGACCCCAACCTCTATCGCATCGCCGCACCCGGGGCAACACCTAACTCTGTCCTACGCTTGCTCCTCAACCCATGGTATCGCGCACCCGCAGCTCCTCTACTGGTGCGGTATCGCCTCCCTGCGATATCCTACAGCTGCGACTCAGCGTACTTATCTTACTGGTGTTAACTTACTGGACACAATACGCGAAGTTGTTTTATACTGCGACTCTTAACTGTCTCAAGTGAAACTTAGACACTCTTATATATAATAATTAAAGACTTCAACTTCCATTTATCCATGTAATATGCCGTGAACTGAATAACATACACATACATTTACTATAAGCAAAGTTAATGTAATGAATGACAGATATAACAAGTAAATACAATCACATGAATCAAACACATAACACTCTGGTTTTACGTGGTTCACTTCCAGGGTGGAAGTTACGTCCACAGAACTGTGTTTCTATATTATAACTTGAGAGAGGTACACAGTTCTGCTGCATCGCATATGCAACTAGAGATCTTCTGGGTAACTCTGCACACAGCCTGGAGCCCTTCTCTCTTAGATCTCTTCTCTATCTCTATATTTCCTTCTTACAATATACTCTCACTCTCTCTCTCTCTCTCTCTCTCTCTCTCTCTCTCTATCAATCCCTGCAGATTGTTACAATACAAAATAACAGTAAGCTAACAGACTACTGATAATCTAACTAGCTGGATGGCCTAAAATGCCCAAAATGCCAACCTTTTACAATACAAAATACATCCCTTTATAGGCAGCCCGAAGGTCTCGCCATTACAACACTGTGGGCCTATCCCAATAGTAACCCAAACCCTAACTAATGACAGTCAGCATATCTGTACTTGGGGTAGCCGCTTTCCATCACACCACTGCTCTCTGCAGTCTTCCATGCTTCCTGGCGCTGACCATGGGTACTATGCAACGCTTCCCATCTTCTATCCTTCATCTTCAATACCTCGGCCTTGTTGCTCCTTTTCCTTTATGAGGGTAGCTGAGCCCTCCTGTCTTCGCCGCTGCCTTCAATGTAGTGGTTGAGCTCTCTCTTCTCGGCCGCTTAGGTACTGTCATCTTCCTTGAATTTTCTGTTCCCACAGTCACAGTTTCCGGCTCTGCTCTGTAGCTAGAAACATGCTACGGCGTCGTAGCTTCACCTTATCTCTTCATCTTCGCCAAACTGTCTATCCGCCAAAACGGAAGCTTTTCCTTAGCTGCGGAACTCTGGTCCAACAGTCCCCTAACACTTACTTGTGGCTTGTCCCTGAACCACTACCAACAGGCTTCTCCTGCTGTAGCTTTTCCTTGGCTTCCTATGAAGTGCGTTGAAGCTTGTCCTGAAGTCCTGCGACTTCGTTCTCCATAGCTGCGACACACTCTTTTGCCGAGTCAAGCATAGCTTGACTAATACCTGAGTCTTCTGCTGCATCAATTTCATTTCTGGTGGCAGTGAACTCCCCAACTTTTTGCTCAACCGCATCGACTAGTTCTGTGATTTGTTCCTGATATGGTTGAAGCAAGTCATTGAGGTGTATCTCCTTTTCTCTCAATCACTGCGCTTCTTGCTGCAAGCGGTTCATCTCCGTTTTCTTTCTCATCTTCTGAAGAGATGCTAAGCTCTTGATTTCTTCCTTCATTGCTGCTGTGGTGTTCTCTATATTCTTAATACTTTGCTGGATTTCTACTTTCTCGGGAGGCTCATCTAACTTCGACCATGTGTTCGGTGCATCAGCTAGCACCAACAGTGCATCGTCTATGCAAGATTTTATCTCCGCGGAAGTGAGTCGAAAGGCCTCTACTCTGGCTTCCTTGTCTTCCTGGGGTGTGCCCGGTTGTCTAGCCTCAAGCTCAGCAATCTGTGCTTTGTGGTCTTCCTCCATTTTGATCACTATTTCCTCCATCCTAGTTACTGTTTCCTCCAGAGCCTTTGCTCTATCTGCAACTTGTCTTACCTTCTGCGGGATGGGCAAGGCGAACTTGATGTTACATTGGGGTAACTCCAATGAGATGCTCTGCAAGACTTGAGAGAGATCCTATTCTCTTTCTTCATATGTTTTTAACTCGTATGCCTTTTTCTAATAGCTGGTGGTGAGTGCTGCATTCTGCTGCTTCAGCTGTGTGTTCTGTTTATAAGTCGTGAGCTCTCTACTTCTAAGCTCTGCGCTTAGCTACTGCTAGATCATCTATAACTAATCAATGTGGAACTCTGTGAGGTTAAACTCGACAGGTTGCCTAATATTCATTGGTACATCCTTCATTGACGCAGGGAATCAGATGCTCCCTGGTGGTATCAAAACTGTATTGATATGATCTGTTGCGAATATTTCCTCGCAGGAAATCGACTATGTTGAACTTTCTCCTGTGGTCACCTTTACTGGCGGGACCTGTATCATGGCAGTCTTCTCAGTAATGAGTTTTAAGTCCAGAAGCTGCTTTTCTACCGCACTCTGTATCTTTGCCTGCGATGTCTGCATCGCCTCAAATGAGTCCTTCAACGAGTCATGCATTCTTGTTGCAATGAGTTCATAATCATCCTCTGTCAGTGCAGTCTTCAAAGGGGGTTTTGTGGTTTTGTGCTTTTTCTTCTTCTGTGCTTGTGGTATCTCTTCTTCTCCATCATTTGTCATCTGTGTCTCTGGTGTCCCTTGTTCTCCATCCTTCATCATATGTGCCTCTGATGGCACTTGCAGTGGATCTTTCCCCTTTTGTCCTAGTAGTGGTACGTGTGCGGCATCTTGAGTCTGGGTCTCCACTTTGTCTTTGCCTTTGTCCGATGGGCCTGTCTATGCAGTGCCTGATGGTAGGGGTGTGGTATCTTCTAACGCTTGTTTCCAGTCGTCATTAAAGTCCTTGATGATTCCTTCGATATCCTTTGTTGTCATCCTGAACCAACCATTAGCCTAATCGTCCCTTTGGGTCCTTTTTGGCCTCAGGTAAATTCTATGGTGGTCCACCATAAAATCAAGCCAATCATCATATATGTCCACGACCTCCTTGCTGATCCGTGGTGTTTCTTCGATGAAGTTCCTCAGCAGCCTATAGTACTCGTAGAATACTATCGCATTGACCTTTTTCTTGGCAGGGCTGCTAGTTTCCCATAAGTTTGTGTAGCGCGTACCTCTGGGCTCGCCACTCGCTAGCTGTCGAAATTGTGTATGGGGGGGCTCCTTCCATCCGACGAATGCACAGAGTATCAGCAACCATGAAAAATGGAATATGTGGGTTGCCTCATCCTAAGCTTGCAAAAAATATTGCTGAAACATATTTAACAAAAATAAAGACCAATTGAACTGTTCCCCCTCTGCAACTTGTACGGCCAGGTTAATTACTGATCCTGTGACTTCCTTATGGAAAACCTTGATTAACAGTCTACCTGCAAGAAGACTAGCTGTAAATCTAAGGGTATTGTCTATTAAGCTTGCAATGTCATAAGCTCTACCTCCTCATTGCAATTGATACTTGGCGACTAGGGTTGGTGATAGCTTGGAATCCTTGGTCTTCCCTGTTATATTTGTCTTCGGGTATTGACCAGTCTTAGACAGCCCGGTGATGCGGTGTATCAGGTCGATGTTCAAGTCGACCTTGCTTCCAAGCCAGAGGTAACCTCCATGTATGCATGAAATTAATATGCGCACCACGCCATTAACCTCTGCGCCACGTCCAAAATGTGGTATTCTTAACAGATTGAGCAGGCCTGAGTGCTCAAGAATCTGGACATGTGCCATGGGAACATATTCATCTGCACCTGTCCTTGGGTTCTTCTGAATTGTAAGGTATTGATCTGGCATGAACTGAGGGTATGTCTTACTATCGTCCAGGTTATAATCTACAAATTTAGAAACAACGGCATATCCTAATAGATCTCCATCCTCCTTTACTCGAGAATCAATCCGTGGAATAGGAACATGAAACTTACCACTCTTGGGAATTTTTACCTCTGGTGCGATGTCAACTCGTGGTATGATGTAGTCTGTTGCATTATGAACTTCTTCATCCAGCTTTGGACTGGATTCTTCTCTTATGTGAGTTTGGCTCCTCATCCCTGGTCGTTGTCTAGTCTGTGATGAACTTGGCATGGTCATAGCAGCTGTAAGGCCTCCACGGTCAAATCTTTCCAAAATTGCTTCTAGAGGTTCGTCCTCCAATAGAACCCACTCAGTGTTATACTTTGGATTGTCAGTGGCTACAAACTATGGAAATCACAGCACTCTGTAATGAAATTATCTCTAGACAGGGGAAACTTCTATAGGTCTCGGCTCTTTGCAAAAGTAACCCTCCTGAATGAATAATTTATGCTTTTATACTGAAGGCGGTAATCCCAGATGCAACGATCATCTAGACTGAACCCATCGATCGTATTAATTGCTTGGACGAGACCACACCCGTCGTTCCGATCCTTAATAAATGCTGAAATCCGATCAATTTTCCTTGAAACATGTGTGTGCAGACGCCAGTCTCATCGAAGATTTTCCAAATATGGAAAAATTTATTATGCCATGCCAAATCTACGGTAAGGTATACCGGTCATTTCCTCATTAACTTCCTGTCAGAAGGTGACTTGACTAGCCCTCTGTCTCGTTACAAAAAGCGGGGTACGTGGCATGGAGAAACATCGCACTGCTGCGATGCCACACCGCATTACTTGGTCAAAACAAACTTATGTGTTTTTTTTTATTTTTAAATGAACCGTCCTTATGCGATTCCTTATACTTAGAATACCTGCCGGTGTAGACTAATTCCTGGTGCGATGCCTCCTTTCAACTACATTGGACATCTGCACCATTCGCGACTCTGAATTAGGGCTGAGAGGTGGAGTGGCTGTCACTATAAAGCTTAAGCCTACTTTCATTGATCATCGTGGGAAGAAGCTCCCCACTCAGTTTGCTGGGCTGAACGACTGCTCCCTCTGTGACTTGCTGTATCTGATATGGCCCCAACCAATGCTTCTTGAACTTCCCTGGAAACTTAAGAAATTTACTATCATAGAGGAGTACTAGGTCTCCAATCTGAAGAGTCTTACTCTTAATGTGCCTGTCATGCCAAGCTTTTTCTCATTCCTTCTGCACTTTCTGATGGAATCCAGCGATGAATCTATCTTCCTCTAAGGCAAGTAGCTGCGCTAACCTCTCATGCACCGTGTCTGTGTCAGCCATTTCAGTGATCTGAGCAATTCTTAAACTGGGAAGGATATACTCCATAGGAATAACAACCTCTTGTCCATACACCAAGCTAAAAGGTGTGTGTCCTGTAAGTTTCTTTCATGTAGTCCTATATGCCCATAATACAATGTTAACTCTGAGGTCCCAATCATTCCTTTGGTTGTTGCATATCTTAGTAAGAGCATTTTCTAAAATCTTGTTAAAGGCCTCCACCGTACCATTAGCTTGCGGGTGGTAGGGAGTGCTCTTATGGTGTTGTGTCTAGAATTCTTCCGTCAAGGCCTCAATGGTGCAGTTCAAGAAGTGTGTGCCTTGATCGCTCATCAAAATTACTGGGCATCCAAATCTAGTGATGATGTTTTCAAAAATGAACTGTGCGGCTGTAGCAGCATCACAATTTCTTACTGCTTTGGCCTCTGCCCACCTGGTGACGTACTCTGTTCCAGTGATGATATATCTCGCACCAGTTCATTTTCCCTATGGGTTGATAGGACCCACAAAATATATAGCCCACTTGTCAAATGTGCACAACGTAACCTGCGGTCGCAACGACATTTCATCTTGTCGTGAAGGTTTTCCTACCCTCTGGTAGATATCGCAGCATCTGCAAAAGTCCTTAGTGTCTTTGTGTAACGTGGGCCACCATAATCCTACGGTCAGGATTTTCTGGCAGTCGGCTTTCTAGTGAAATGACCTCCTGCAGTACCTGAATGTGCTTCTCTGATAATAGCCTCTTTTTCATGCGGCATCACACATCTGCGCAGGACTTCATCTGGACCTAACTTATATAGCTGTCCTGCGATCAGGGTGAAGTATGCTACTTTAACAACCAACTGCCTCTTTTTATGCTTGGTAAACTGCTCAGGTGCCCTTCCTGTAGTGAGAAAGTGAATGATATCAGCATA
Organism: Pseudotsuga menziesii; assembly: GCA_001517045.1. Lineage (NCBI taxonomy): Eukaryota > Viridiplantae > Streptophyta > Pinopsida > Pinales > Pinaceae > Pseudotsuga > Pseudotsuga menziesii. The sequence goes on from LPNX010521033.1 coordinate 133,997, forward strand.
GTACTCATTTGCGATCTAGATAGAAAACAATTGCACATATGGCAAATTGTCCTCTAGATTACTTGGCTCTTCTCCTGAGTCTATTCGCGATAGATGATCAGATCCAGCATTCAATATTCCTAGTTTGACAATGATTTCAAAATCATACTCCTGAAAGAGGAGTAACCATCTACAGATTCTTCCCTCTAACACTGGCTTATTGACCAGATACTTCAATGCAGAATGGTCAGTAAACATCTTGAATGAGGCACCCAACAAGTAGTGCCTGAACTTCTGTAGCGCGTACACCATAGCTAAGCCTTCTCTTTCTGTCGTGGTGTAGTTCTTTTCTGCTGTCGACAACTTTCTGCTAGAGTATGCGATACGATGATTGATATCTCCTTCTCCTGGTTGCGTTAAAACAACCCCTAGTGCGATGCCAGATGCATCCACATGTACATGAAACGGCTTAGTCCAGTCTGGGAATACTAAGATGGGTGCTATAACCATCTTCTCTTTAAGTTTGTTTAGAATCTGCTGGCATTCTTCATTCCATAGGAATTTTACATCTTTCTTTAACAGTTTTTCCATCGGTGCTGTAATCTTTGCGTATCCCTTGATGAATTTTCTGTAGTACCCGGTATGACCAAGTACTGTTCTCAATTGTTTGACTGAGTTGGGTGCTGGAAGATTTACAGTGATGGCAATCTTTGCGGGATCTACCATCAAGCCTTGCCTGCAAACAATGTGACCCAACAAAATACCAAATGGCGCACAAAATATACATTTTTTCAAGTTCAGAGAAATCTGGTACTGCCTACATTTCTCTAACATCAGTCTTAAATCTCCTATGTGCTTGTCAATTAATCCAAATACAGTCCAATCATCAAAATAAACTTCTAGGAATTTATGGATGTATTCTTTAAATACAGCAACTACTACTCTAGAAAAGATAGCTGGTGCATTCTTAAGACCAAAGGGCATTACCGTATACTGGAATGAGCCCCATTCTGTTGCAAACGTGGTCTTATGGTGATCGTCTGGGTGGATCCTGATCTGGTGATAGCCTGAAAATCCATCGGTGAAGGAGTAGACCTCCTGTCCTCCCACATTGTCTAATACTTCATCAGTGAAAGGTGTTGGGAATGGATCATGAAGCGATGCATCGTTGATTTTACGTAAGTCGACACAGATCCTGATGTCTCCTTTGGTTTTCTTCTCTTGCAAAACCATGCGACTAACCCATTCGCTCTCTTCCACAGGCTCAATGATGCCTGCTGCTAGCATCTTATCGATCTCATCCTTAACTTTTTCTTTGTAGCGCAGATTCAATCTATATGGACACTGCTTGACTGGTCTAGCATCCTCTTTCAGTGGTATCCTCATTACTCCCAGGTCTCCGACTATTCCCTTCATCTCTATGAACTTGGTGGGAAATAGGTCCTGATAGTCATGTAACAAGTCTGCAATCTATCCAACTGTTTCATCGGTCCAGTAGTCTCCAATAGAGGCAAACTTTGGTTCTGTGTCTGTGCCAATATTGATCTTTTTAATCTTGAGTGGCTCTGTGATTTCTGGAGTCTATAGCTTCGGTCCATCAACATCACGAGTCCCTTCTGACTCCGGAATGTTGATGTTGCGAGGGTCCTCATCCTCCTCCTCTGGTTTTGATGCAAAATTGTAGCACTCTAGCACCTCTTCTAACTGGATGGCCCACTCAGGTTGAGTTTGCACTGTTAGTGTACAGTCCTCAAATATCTTAATCTTTATTACATCTAGGGCTTGATCAACATTTGGATACTCAGATTCAAAAGTGAAGGTGAGTAGAAAGCTATCTATTAGAAGTGGCCATGTAATTGTTCCCTTGCGCAATTCAGTCTCTGTGTAGCAGTTCCGTGGAACTGGGTCTAAAGTGTGAATGAATCGGTGAACCCATTCATCCGTTGGAATGTCCGACCAATTCTGTTCACATGTCTGAATGTGTGTCCTAGGGTCACTTTATCCTGTGTATCTCTGCTGGATATGCTCTCTGTCGGTACAGAATCTGATTGCCATCAATCTCCTAAGATCATCCCATGATGTGATATTCTCTTTATGTGCATACCACCATCTTGCAGGTGTGGCTCGTACTGCAAGGTCCATAGCTGCAATTCTCTGCTCGTGAGGGATTTGTTGTTCAAACTGCATGAGAAATTCCTGGATGTCTGTTATACCATGAAATGATGGAATCTCGTTGATCTCTGCACCAATCCATCACAGTGACTTATTCATGTACGCACATCTGCGCACTGAGACTTCGTAAAGTCTGTTCTGCTAGTTCTCTAGACCAACATCCGAATCCGATTTGCATGAGCTGTCGTATCGCCAACTAATGTTCCCTTCTGTGGTTGGATTGATGTAGTCGCTCTGGTTCGTAGTCATCTGATAGAGGCTGTCCATGTTACGTGCCTCTTCCTCTACTCGGATAGGTTCAATGTATCTAGGACCCTGAAGAGGATCTAACGGTGTGATGACCCGGATCTGCGCGTCCTCAAAGGTCATTTGTCTTCTCTTTAAGTCGATAATGGCCATGTTACTGATCACCCAATCAATGCCTAGTAGTGCTGGATATGGTCTAATATCACCAATAATTTCTATAACTTCAAAGTCCGTAGAGCTGCGAACTCCGTCAATGTCAACTGGCACCTGCGATAATCGACCCAGGGGTGATACCCACTATTGATTAGCTAATCGTGGATGGATAGGCGATATGACTAACTTAGGGCTACCCATCTATTCCCATGTCTGCCTGGTTAGAACATTTACCTCTGATCCCAGATCTAGGATCACCTCGTCCATTTCAAATTCTCCAACCTGTGCTCTGAGTCGCATCTCTCTTCCTGTTCTTGTATGTCCCCTAATACTATGAACAGCGCACTGTGCACTACTCACGGAAGAAGATGGTTGACACTAATCTATGATGTGCTGAATTTCTCCAATATCTTGCTCATTTCTAATGAGTTTTAAACAACTACGCAGGAAGGATTGTACACTTCCTGCTAACTCGTCTTCGTCGCAAGCGCCCGATGTGGTATCCTGTGATGTCTGGTTAGGGCTAACACCACAAGGTGGTATCCTGTGATGTGCTGGTATCTTGATTGCATAGGGTTATCAAAGAAAGTCTTAGCTTCCTGAAATGTCTATTTGTTCTTCTGTAGGTCAAGTGGTGTTGCTTTGTTAGGAGCTTTACGCACCCACTCCTGACCTGTGGTCATTTCAGTAACCTGCGATATCTCATTGGTGGAAACACGACTGTGAGTCACAATGTTGACTCTTAGTTCTGGTTCTTCCTGCTCAGCAGCAATAAACTAGATGTTCTGGTGTACTGCTGGCTTAGGTTCTCTGATCTTAGCTATCAAGGTAGGACAGTATTCTATAGCGTGATCATAAGATTTGCAATAGTTACATGTGGTGGTAGGGCTCTGATAGTCCCTAGCATAATGTCCTACAACTCCACAGTTGTAACAAGTGACTGGTCCGCGACCACGGCCAAATCCTTCTCCATGGCCAAAGCCTCTGAATCCTCCTCGTCCTCTAAATCCTCCTCCAAGGCCAACATAAGCCAGATCATGCTCTGGTCCTGCTACTTGACCCTGTGTTTCTGATTGGACTCTGTATAGGTCTTGCTTGCTCCCGACCATGAGATCATAGGCTTGGAAATCCTATTCCTCATGGCCTACGGACTTGCAGAAGATGCGGTATAAGTTCTTAGGTGTCTGCACGTACTTCTGAAGTAGAGGGCACTGGTGAGGTATATGTCCTCTTGTTTTTCATATCTCACACCATGGCCCATGGGTTTGTGGTAAGGGGTTAGGAGCCCCGGTTGCTAGATATTCTACAAAGACTAGACAGTTATCTTTAGTATGGCCTTGTGTTTTACACTTTATGCACCATATGTCTTGCACAACCTCTTTCCCTTTCTTAAGTTCGTGCATCTGTATCGTGAGATTAGCCAACTGGTTTTGCAGATTTGTCATACCTGTGCTAGTTTTAGCTAGAGGTGAAGCCTCTAGTTTCATCTCCATCTCCAACTTGTCATCCTGCATCTGGAGTTTCTGCTGCATTAATGGTAGTCTAATGTGAGGGAGAAGTGCTGCAATAAACCATTCCTTATGTTGCTCCGACACAAACTCAAAGCTGACTTGGTCTATAAGGGCTTTAAATTTATGATCGAAGTCCCACGCCGACTCTATAGGTAACTGTTTGATGTCTTTGAGCTCTGTAATGCACTGTGACTCAGACTTAGGTTTCTTAAACTCTTTAATCATGGCAGTCCTGACCTGGACAAGTGTTCTGGGTACCACTGAGGTATACTTTATATACCATGTTAAGGCTCGTTCTCTCAGTCTGGTGACCAATTGTACAAGTTTACTATTATCATCATTGATTGCTTTAATGGTCCACACGGCTTCACATAGAAACCAATGCTGCTCTGGGTCCTCTGCCCCTGTACCCTTAAATATAGGTAGCTTCATATCATCCCCCATTCTATTTCTATGTGGTGGATGTTGATTTGTTGTGTTACTACCACTCGGCAGTGTAGGTGGAGGTGATGTAACGGTAGTATGTACTGTCTGGGAGCTACTAGATGGAGTTCCTACGGGATTGTTCTGAGTCCCGATCTGTTTCTATGGGGTATAAGGGTGGTAAGGGATACCCCCTTCTGTTCTGTCTGTGGTACTGTGACTCTGTTATCTAGTATTATCTGAACTATCTTCAAATATGGGAGAGCTGAAATCTACTTTGTATTTCTTTCCACTACGTGTACGTCCAATGTCATCAAAATCACTTTCAAACTCTTATGACATTACTATCTTTACTTATTCATCTGAAACTAGATCCATTCTTCCTTTTTCATATAATAGCATCTTAATGGACAAGTTTAAAGATTTTAGGTACTTATCGTGATATCCTTTGAAGAAGTACCACTCAGCCTTACTGAAGCTTTTTCTCTGGTCAACTACAAACTCTGTGACGAAGCCTTCTAGCACACTCGCAAGCCTGAAGTCTACTATCCTCGTAATGGGATTATCAAGGTTCTTCATTGTCTAAATTAGCTCCAGTGTCCAGACGATGTTTCTTTTCTTCTTGAATATGTTCTTATCAGTCAACTTTGATAACCAGTCGTAAAGATCGTTTCCAAAGGTCGCAAAAAATATCGCATGCAGTTCTGTAACGATGTGTTCTTGTAACCAGTCCTCTGTACTCAGTCTAGGAATCTTGTTCTCTTGTTCCACAAACTCTTTCTCGTTAGACACAACCCACTCATTGAGTTCGTCTCTAGTAGGATGCTAGCAGAACATCTGTGCTCAGTTTGTTCAAAACCGACAACAGAACCATTTGTTGGTTGTCTGGGCAGACCCGGGTTTACTATAATGAACCAACAACACCCCTAGCTCATTGGCCCTTTCGGCGACAGACTGTGGAGTGGCCTGAAGTCTCACCCGAAGTGATTCTAATGGGTTGGTTAAGGACTCAAGTGTCTCGACTAGGTTCTGTATGGCATCCTATGTGCGTCTCGCAACCCTTCTTAGCTCGTGAGACCGCTCTTTCCTCTCTGCGACACGATGCGCAGTTTTCTCTTGCTCACAATGACCCCAACCTCTATCACATCGCCGCACCCGGGGCAACACCTAACTCTGTCCTACGCTTGCTCCTCAAACCAAGGTATCGCGCACCACAGCTCCTCTGCTGGTGCGGTATCACCTCCCTGCGATATCCTACCGCTGCGGCTCAGCGTACTTATCTTACTGGTGTTAACTTACCGGACACAATACGCGAAGCTGTTTTATACTGCGAATGTTAACTGTCTCAAGTGAAACTTAGACACTCTTATACAGAATACTTAAAGACTTCAACTTGCATTTATCCCTGTAATATGCCGTGAACTGAATAACATACACATACATTTACTGTAAGCAAAGTTAATGTAATGAATGACAGATATAACAAGTAAATACAATCACATGAATCAAACACATAACACTCTGGTTTTACGTGGTTCACTTCCAGGGTGGAAGTTACGTCCACAGAACTGTGTTTCTATATTATAACTTGAGAGAGGTACACAGTTCTGCTGCACCGCATATGCAGCTAGAGATCTTCTGGGTAACTCTGCACATAGCCTGGAGCCCTTCTCTCTTAGATCTCTTCTCTATCTCTATATTGCCTTCTTACAATATACTCTCACTCTCTCTCACTCTCTCTCTCTCTCTCTGTCTATCAATCCCTGCGGATTGTTACAATACAAAATAATAGTAAGCTAACAGACTACTGATAATCTGACTAGCTGGATGGCCTAAAATGCCCAAAATGCCAACCTTTTACAATACAAAATACATCCCTTTATAAGCAGCCCAAAGGTCTCACCATTACAACACTATGGTCCTGTCCCAACAGTAACCCAAACCCTAACTAGTGACAGTCGGCATATCTGTACTTGGGGTAGCCTCTTTCCGTCACACCACTGCTCTCTGCAGTCTTCCATGCTTCCCGACGCTGACCATGGGTACTATGCACCGCTTCCCATCTTATGTCCTTCATCTTCAATACCTCGGCCTCATTGCTCCTTTTCCTTTATGAGGGTAGCTGAGCCCTACTGTCTTTGCCGCTGCCTTCAATGTAGTGGTTGAGCTCTCTCTTCTCAGTCGCTCCGGTACTATCATCTTCCTTGAATTTTCTATTCCCACAGTCACGGTTTTCGGCTCTGCTCTATAGCTAGAAACATGCTACGACGTCGTGGCTTCACCTTATCTCTTCGTCTTCGCCAAACTGTCTATCCGCCAAAATGGCAGCTTTTCCTGTAGTTGCGGAACTTTGGTCCAACATAATGGAATAAAAAATCCTTTAAAAATAAAATTATTAGAACCACATGGAATGCTTTACCTGGAATGATTATGTGGTGCATTTGGAAGAAAAGGAATGAGAGGATCTTCTGTGACAAGCGAACCTGCTTTGAGAAGGTCTAGTAGGCGGTGAGGGACAACCTTCTCTCCTCCATCATAACTATGCAATGACATGATGAGGACAAGCTCATTCCTGTTGATGAAATGCACATTGGATAATTTTGGGGTCTGGACAAATCTCAGTTGGATGGGCTCCACAAGCGGGACATGATCCTTCAACCCTCTAGCCCTAAATCTTGGTCTGCTCCTCCAGCACATGTGTTCAAGGTCAATTTTGACGGGGCCTCCAGGGGAAATCCGGGGGACGCAGGCTATGGGGGTCTATGCAGAGATTCGCAAGGAAGGGTAATTTTCGTCTTTATGGGGACCATTGGGCAAGACACTAACAACTCTGCAGAGCTTGAAGGTATGATTCATGGTCTGAATTGTCTGGTGCATAGCAACAACTTCCCTGCTACAATTGAGGGTGACTCCAGTATCATGATCCAGATAGCAAGGTGTTTAGTGTATGGCCAAGTCAGCGGCCAAGTATCCATTAGCTGGAGGTTAGCTAGTCGCTTGGATGATCTCTGTGGCATGCTCCACGCCCACTCAGCGGTTTCATTTTTTCACGTAAGAAGGGACGCCAACAAGGCAGTGGACCTCCTGGTGAATGCGGGAGTTGAGGGTGAGGTGGCACACCAATGGGGTCCTCTCGAGAACTTTGAAGCTGATGACTGGGCTCATCATTGCCGACAGATGGCTGCGCATGATCTTGAGGGTGGGATACAAGTGGCACGTCCGAATGATGTAGTGGCTGGAGGTGACAAACGACGTGAGCAGGTCGTGATAGACCACCCTTAGGATGCCTGATCGAATTAATGTGGTAAGCGAGCAGATCTACCGATGGTTGTCCTTGGCCATTATATTTTCTTTTGGAAGTATAGGAGAAACGACGGGCTGGATGAGGAGTGACACCTGAAATGACTGGGCATTCATTTTCAGCAGTGGATCCGCCATGGTTAAATGTACAAGGGAGATTGTATGCATTAGAGCTATGACGTTCTCAAGGTATGCTCCAGAACAATTAATGATGCCGCCTTTTCCTTTTTATTGCATGACCCTCTGTTCGTCCCATTTTCATCGTTCAGACATGACCCTAGTTTATCAGCTCCACTGGTTCTCCCCGTGGCCCTCCATTCTTTTCTGTGTGTGGCTCACTGTCCCCTCTCTTCCCCAAGCTTTAGCTCTATTTTCTCTCCAGTTGAAAATGGTCCCGAAACACCTGATGGTTAATGGAAAATCCCTTGGTGAGTCTTCGGCCGAGCAGAGTGCTGCAAAAAACCCCTGTAGGGCTATGCAAGTGCAAATTGAAGCCCAGGAAGAAGCTGATTTTTTCAAAGACCATATCCATCTGATCATCTGTTGGGAAGTGGAGGTCAAGGTAGAGGATCTCTGGTACACCGTAAAAAAATTCCTAAGGAAGATCTCCACCAGGAGGTGGCAGACTGGGTTTTGGATCCCAGCTCCATTGCGGGCCGTGCTGCGGCCTACGATCGACTCCTTATGCAATACTGGGTTAACATGAAGCTGGTGGGTCACTCATACATGGAGCGGGGAGAAAAATGGTAGGGGATGAGGAACCATATAGAGAGTGGAAACATCATAATGGGGAATGCCACTTAATTCATCAGAAGGTGGATATTATAGCCTCTAGGATCGGGGTTTCCTTCTTCGCAGCTAGTAAAGGATCCGAAGAGATGGCTCACCCATGGGATAACTGTGGAAAATGTGGCAAGAATAAGAGATGGATCCTACCTCCCTCTCATCCTGATTCGACCTCCCCTGGTGCGGCCCCAGCCCCAGCTCAACCGATGGTTTCCTGCCTGCCCTCAGCCTTCCAGAAAATGGTTTGACTTCCTATGTCTGTTGGCTCTATCGTAGCCCTTTTTGTCAGCCTATAAAGTTTAATGTTTCTTTTAGTTTCTTCTCAGTATGTAATATGGGCACACTCGCAGCCCCATTTTTTGAGAACTTCTAGCCTTGATCAGGGATTATGCCCATCTCTGTTTTTGAAGGATAGGGCCTGCGTGCCCATTGATAGTTTAGGCTTCAGCTTGTCCCTTGGAAACTGGCTTTCGCTGCCCAGGTCCAGCACTGCGTTGTGTTTCAATATGCCAGTTGTTTGTTAGACCTGTTTTTGTATCACTTCTTTGTAATGGCTTTCTATTGATGTAATATACTCTTTTTATTTACAAAAAAAAAAACTCATGTTCTATCACATAATTATTTTCCCTAGCTTGATGTACACCACATTTTGCAAGGGATTTATCATTTTAATAACTTCATAATTGCATGTAGTTTTCTCAAAAGTGATATGCATTCATCTATAATTCAAGATATACAAGTTTTCATGGTGATACGCATCCATATATAATTCAAGATATATAAGCTTTCATGGTATATTTTTACTTCTTTTTGGGACAAAGAAAATATAATTTTAATAAAGTGTCATGTAATACTCCAGTTTTTAAGCCTCGAACTTATGATTTTCTATGTGATTTATGTTCTTTTACATTATGGACTTATGATATTTTATGTGATTGCGGACTTAAGTTCCTTTGCATGTTTTTGTTATTAAGGAATTATGATCATTGTTTGATAACGTGACTTTGAAACTTGGCATTGTTATTAATATTAATGTTATTATTGGCATGATTGCTATCTTTAAATGTTGTTACTATTGATTAAATAAATAACTGGATCAACAAAGGTAACTAAAATAGTATGGGGGACCATTTATTCCACAAAATGAGGGGGGACGACGACATGCTTATCACCTTATAAATTATTGTTGACTTAATTTTGTCCATCCTAGTTCATATTTGCACCTTGGTAGCATTAATAATGTTGATCATCCAAACCTTGTACAAATGGACCTTATTATTGATCTTTATTGACTATGGAGTTAATATTTCATCTTGTGCACATGTTAGTGGGAAAATATTTCCTAGGGTTCCCTCCTTGGGAAGATATTTCCTCACCTTTATGTGTTTTTGGTCGTTTATGAGCCCTTTTCCTAGGTTTTAGGGGTTGTAAGCTATTTTCTAGCTTCCACTCTTGCACTATGCATTAATGATCCTATTTTTGTGTTTCCATGATATTTATTACCCTATTGCATCCCTTCTCTCACCTACTTCTCCCTCCTTCGTGATTTCTAACCCCGTTATCCATTAGTGCACCTCCTTGTGCTCTTCATGGCTCCACTCCTTGGTTTTTGGTAAGTCCTCATCATGGTGCTAATTCCGGAAAGGTAATATCCTAATTAAGCCACTAGTCCACTAATTCAAGTTAAATCTCCATGATGAATATTAAACCTTCCTCTCTCTAATTCAATTTAATCCCCTTGGGTTAGAGTTGGCCTCCTTGTGCTATAAATTCATATGCCCTCTCCTTGTTAAGGATAATCTTAAGATTTGGACAATGTGACTTGTTCCATATAACCATGTTTGGAATGTTGGTAGTATTGGTAGTGTATTGAGACTTAGATTTAGTCTAGTTGTTTCCCTTTTACTTCCATTCTATCACTCTACTAGACCAAGTTCTCGCACATGAAGCCAAGAAATAGGAATGGTGAGCTAAGTCACATACTATAGGAAGTGGAGATGGACAGGAAAGTAGAAGTGGGAAGTATTGTGGTTCTCAGAAGAGGTAGTTTCAAGAGCTGCTAGACTATTTGTTCCTCTACCTATGGATCCATGGTCTCATCTCAGGGGTGACCTATTCAAGCAAGGAAGGCTTGACTATGTCAATGCTTGGGAGGAAATTTTTCCTATTCCAGCTAGTTGCTCATATCAGAGATAAGTATTTATCTCATGTTTTAATGTTTATTATAACATGTCATTTTGTATGTGAATGGTGCATGATATAGTTGTCCAATTTTTTATGTTTTTATATCAGGATATTTATGCAAGATAGATGAGTTCTACAGATTATTGATCATAGTTGTTGTTCTTTGTCTTTGTCTTTTATTATTTTTCTCTTCTTTGGAAAATATGAATGTGGTTCCACAGTATTGAGAGGGGAGAAACCATATGCTCTGGTTAGACAATATATTCTCATTTCTTAGTGTTGATACCCACCCCATGGTGTTCAGAAAGACATTTCCATAAAGGATCTCCTTTTGATTTATGGAGAAATATTTTGATATGAGAAAGATATGCCCCTTTTGATCCAGTAGTTTCGATGCCAAGATGGGTGCACTAGTAATTTGAATGTATGTTTTTATATACATATATGTTCTTGGTTGTAGATATGAGTTTGGAATAATATATTCATATCGTAAATGTGATCAATGGATGGAGGGTGGCTTCCATCCAATCATTTTTTTCTTAGTAATAGATGGTTGTAAGGGATGACGATCGAGAGATATAATTTTTAAGGTTGTAATTGCATCCAATTTCTTATGTTTCTATGTTACTGTGTGGTTGTAGGATGGACCCCATAGATGTGTCTTGATGTGTTTTTTACCTAATGGTTATCCTCTGTGAAAACGGACACTAAAACCCACCAAAAACTAATTAAATATGCAAACAATTAATAACACAACACTTGACAATTATAAACTATGTTTTCAATAATGTTTATGAAGTATAAGAATTTATTGTAGGACCTTAATAACACTAAGTATGATAATTATAGGTGCGTTATTTAGAAATTGGATACAATTCCAAACTTAAGGTTAATATTGATATAATTTTGTTAGTTTTTCTACTCTAATTCAAATTGATTAGGATCTTTATATGAAAGCACAAGAAACACATAAAGTCACTTAAGATCCACGGGATATACAAGATACAAAAGACACAAAGATTTTCTTTATAGAAACCATAAAGGAGAAAACCCTACAAACTTCCTCATAATATTTATGTGACTAAGACAATCCAGAAGATGGGAAAACCCAAGAATAATAAGTCTTTTGCATCTCTCTCCCTCTCCTCCTTGTTCTCTCTCTATCTCCTCATGCAAACTTGAGTGAGTGAGTGTGTATTTAAATGAGGGAGGGATCCTCCCCATTTATAGAAATGAAATGACTGACCTAAAACATGACTCGGCCGACATATTACCCTAGTAGGTCTGAATTCACTTATGGAAACTCAAAAACACATTTTATTATATTAATATTGTGGACTATTGCCCCAACTTGCAACATAGGTTTTACCTCAATGACCATATACAATAATAACATCCCAGAAGGAGGGAAACACATATCCAATGGTGGTACAACAATATATAATGATAATATACATAAGAATATATTCCAAAGTTACAAATACCACAACACTCCTTCTTATATAGGAAGGTATTCTCTCTCTAGAGTCATCAACACATCTGGTCACATCATCATCATTGTCTCTACTGTTGCAGTCCTCATTTTGTTTATCACTGAACAATGACATCTGTCATATCTATCATTCATAGGAAGATTCTACAGATCCAACTTTGTTTCATGTTGGGTGTAGGCCTAGTCCTCATCTATGTATTCATCATATCCATGAGAAAGCCATCATGTAGGTGCATCCCATGAACATCCATTACATTTCCACTATAATCACATGTGTCTTGTACTATGATCGCATCGTATCTAGATCATCTCATCATTGTGAATGGATCATAGACCAAATTCATACCATAGACCATGTTCATTCTACAAACATAAGAGCACACTAGGAATCATTGCATCTCAACAAAGTCCCACATCTACCACTATGCTAGAATCTCCTAGGAGTACACCAAGTGCATTGTGTCTTTGTACAATCATCTTGCGTTCTACCAACACAGGAGCAAACAAAAAATCATTACATATTAACAATGACCTTAGTATACCACTATGCGAGAATCTCCTGGGAACACATAAGGACTAATTACATCCAATGACAACCTGTATACCACACTAGGACTCATTACATCCAAGTATAACCTGCATACCATACCAAGACTGATTACATCCAAGGATGACTTTCCAGGACTCATTACATCCATCGATAAGATGCATACTACACTAGGAATCATTACATCTAACGAGGACCTTATAGTACTGATTACACCCCACGACAACCTTTGTACTATTCTAGGACTAGTTACATCTAGGGACAAACTATATTCCTTCCCATGTGAGATCTTGTTCTAGTGCATCTGTGTCTTCCGCTCTTCTCATCATCTATAGCATGGGAAAATGCTAGGAATTATTAAGTCTAAGAACAACTTGCATCTTCCAACATGCCATAACTCGTCACTCCCTCTTTCTAGGGACATTGATCTGGATAACACCAAGTCTCTCTCTAAAGATGTACTCAAAATTTTGGATAGCGGCCTAGTCAACGCATCATCTATCTGCTTATATGTCCCATATACTAGAGCTTCACTACTCCTATCTACACCATATCTTGAATATAGTGATACTTGATCTCAAGGTAGTTCTACTTGTCATGGAACACCGAATTCTTGGACAAGTTCACACAACTATGGTTATCACAAAATATACAAGTCGCCTCTAACTTGAGATTAAACAAATCATACAATAGCTTTCAAATCCATGTTGCCTCACAAGTAGTCGAATAGGATGCAATGTTCTATCCCTCTTCTATACTCAGCGCCACATAGGACTGTTTCCTTCTAAACTACGAGATCATACCATATCCCAAATTAAAGAAGCATCTCGAAGTGATATTACTATCAATGTCATGGCCTTCGCAATCTAAATCAACATAGTTATGCATATTAATCTTCTAATTTACATCATATGTTATCCCATAGTCAACCATACCCTTCAGGTACCTCAACAAATGCTTTGTATCTATCAGGTGAACATGTCATAGATCCTTTAGGAACTAGCTCATGGTGTTCATATAAAATCATATGTTTGGTCTTGTATTCATCAGGTACACAATGAACCAATCATTTGATGATACATCGTGGCATCAACTGTCTCTAATGAAGCATCACACAGTAGCTTCATGTTCAATTCCATAGGTGTGGCTCTCTCCTTACATTCTAGCATTTTGAATCTCTTCATAATATCCACTGCATACTTTCCTTGACCAAGGAAAATCACCTCCATGCATAATAAATAGTGCATCACCCCTTGGTATTTCATCTTGAACTTAGTGGAAAGCTTCCTCTTTGCAGCTACAATGCATTTTTCCTCACTTGTAAGAAACAGGTCATTGACATATAAGAGGACTATCACTGATATTCCCCCTTAAAACTCAGACAAAAGGTTGGAATATGATTTACTCTTGATAAATCCTAATCTCATCAGGATGCTTTCCATCCTTCCATACCTCGTCAATATTCTTGAACTCTTATATCTATTTTAGTCACTACCTTTGAAGCAAAGTACCATCCTCCCTTTTGCATCTTGTACTCTCTGCGTCAGGACATTCTATTCTAGAGTGAAAGGTAGCCTCCTCTACTACTGATATTGTATGTATCCATCGATGTCATATCTAAAGATCACTGGATACCAATATTCTCCATCTCAAACTTTGTTCAAAGTTCCTCTTGCACCCATCTGTGAGTTTTTCGTCATCTGTAGAATTCATTCTTCAACCTTGTAGCAAAGGTTGAGATCTCCATCACTATAGTTGATCTTCAAGATCCTCATGTAATTGTATGTGTTATCCCATGGGTTCCTTATGAGATCGTACAAATCCTTCTATGCACATGATGTTCTCTACTCGATATACACTTCTATTTACGGGAGAAGTGTGTCTAGTCAATGGAGTATGTCATGCCATAATCTACTCCCTCTTTCCAAGAGAAAGGAAAAACCTTGCTTTGTACTTCTTTATGCTTCCATCTATTGCATGCATGGTCTTATAGATCCACATGGAACACGCTACGAAATTCCCTTGAGGTCTTGGAGCCACATCCTGGACATCATGATCAACTCATACTCTCCTTCAATTTATTCATATCTAGAAGGATCTCCATCAATGATGCCTCACAAAAGTGATACATAACTAGACTATGTCTAAGGCATCTTACTTTGTTTGGATGTCCCATCATACTTTTATTCATCTTGGATGATGTTTTGTGCTCAATATGGTTTTCATATCTCTAGGTAGGTCTATCACTCTATGTGGTTTGGTCATATCATGATTCTTATAATATTCTAAATCTCTTTCTTCTGTCACGATGTATTTGTCCTTGGGAGATTTAGGTTCCTTTTCATTTTGTTGGAGTGAATCTTCTAGCTGAATCATCGTCACTTGTTCTTTCGAACAAGTCTCATCCTTATTTTCATGTAGGTTATTTTATGCGATCTTTATTGCATGTCAAATTCAGTTACATGATTAGAAACATTTCATAATTTCAAAACATATTAAAAGTGACATATTCTAATGAATAAATATATATGTCACATCATCATGCAACTATATTATCTAGTACAACATTTCTCCATATCCCGTATACATATGGTATCTTTCTAGATGCCTTCCATATCTATTAGAACATTATTAAGAGTGTGAACTGAGTCCCAATATGTCAGCAAAGAGGTTTCATTCTAAATAAGTAGAAATGGAATGTTGTACAACACAATAGGATACTTTCCCATCACATGCAAGTTAGTAGTATATTGTTAATAAATGTGAACACTCCAACACGCATAATATAATTCCTAAATCTAGGAACATATCTATGTACAAAATTGAACAATATCATTTAAGCAACTATATATATAAGAAATGTCAATTCAAATAATTATATTTGTTTTTTTTTGTAGGACTCCTCTTTATTTTTTGTCTCCTTACATGGATTACTGGAGTCCCTGGTAATGTGCTTCTACTTCATCATCTGATTCTAAGAACCTATGCCTATCTTTCTCATGATTAGAAACACTAGAAAGTATTTTGACATCACAGATCACATAGAACTATGTATTGGTGTTCGACCTCTATGTCGTACAAATGCATCCCTTACTATCCAATGTTGAAATGGATAAGAGTATGATCTTATTCTTCATCGGTAGAATTATTCTGGATCAAAGTAAATATTCCTCATCAATTGAGAAATATTTGTTTTCTTTATTCTTAGTTGTAATATATTAATACTTGGTTGCATTGAGAGAAACAATGGTGCACTCTCTGTAACATTCTTGAGTTATGTTTATAACATTTGCATCTTCACATCATTGAGTTGAGTTCTCAACTTCATCTTCTTGTTGATGTTATTTCCTTCGTAGAAGATGGACATTGCATCGAACATATCCTAGTGATTATTCAAGGATGACACATGTGAGATCCACTAGAGATAGAAATAATCCTCCTTTATTTGATTGGGTCCTTCTTATGCTTTGCTTTTGTCTTCATATCCCTTTGGATCTGCAACTTCTTCTTTGACATAGTTCACCCACGGGGCCTTCGCTTGTTGACCAATATCCTATCACGTTAGTTCATATTGTGGGTTTTAAAATTATAAAAAATCGAACCAATATATTGCAGGTATTGGGGCGATAAGGGGCTTAAGGTGGGGGTGGTTAGGGTTTTTTATAAGGATTGAGGTATTAAGAGGGGTGGGGAGGAGGTTTTATGTATTGGGAGGGGGTTTCGAAAATAAGTGTTTGGGTCAATATCTCTCAAAATTAAGGGTATTCTTTAATATCCCATGATTGCACATGCTATGTGAGATGTTCACTAAGTGAAGTACCCGTGAGTTCACCAATTCATGACTCCTTAAGTATGAGAAACATTATATACTTCCACACTCGAAAATTCTCATATCCTTCAAGCTTGACGTCAATATTTCTATTGTTTTCCATTATGATAACAATTATAACCTCAAATGAAAATATTGAGAATATAACTTACCAATGAGATTGCTTCAACTTGATGCTTTCTTGAAATATTTTCTGGAAGACTGCTTCTATTGGAACTAGGGTTTGATAGAGAAACCCTAATTTTTAAACTTAGGTAAATTTCATATCTTATTTGATAGAAATATGTTCCTCCTCAAGGAGAGCTGAGCAATATACTCATTTTCCCAAAACTGTGCACAAAAATACAAAATATCTGATACCTTAGTTTTCCTCGCAAGTAGTATTAGGTCAAAAATTGAAAATCCAAAGAATGAGAAACCTCCTACATGGAAATGTGTTCCCTACTAGGGAGAGTTTTATGGTCCTCCTTTTTCAACTTATCGATGGAGGTAAGTTCCTATAACATGAATCCCTAGTTTCTCTAATTTCTTCTACATAATTGTTTGATCTTGATTGTATTGTATATGCAAAATTCCTACTTGTTAAGACCTTAAACTTTTTCCTGAGATATCCTGATATGTATTCTTTCCAACCCCACAAGTTAGATCATAATTGGATTCCCCAAGTGGAAATTATGCCAACTTTTTCAAGGTGACATTTTGAGTACTGGTTTAGTATCGTGAACTTGTACGGACTGCGACATGTCATTGTTTCAACTTCAGTGTCTAAATTTTGCACCACAAAAAATACAGTCCATTCCCTATCTATAAAATATTATGAAATTGGATTTGGACCTTCCTATATAGAGATATAGAAATTATTCCTAAGTCATCTCCTTAAGACTAGGTTCTAGTAGATGATGGAACCCTGATTTGGAGGAATCATATATCCTAAAGTACAGAAAATATGAGGCTTAAACTCACAAAAAACATACAAAACTATTTAATTTTATGGCTATGCAAGTTTCATATCCTAATACTTTTCCAAACTGAAGTTATAGAGAGAATACCAAGATGACTAGATTTTGTCTTTTATTTCAAGCATGAAACCCTAATCTTCAGTAATTGCAATTGTAGAAGTATTTTGGCTTCATAATGCCTTGTTTCTTAGAAGCTCTGATACCATGTTAGTTTTCTACTCTAATTCAAATTGATTAGGATCTTCATCTGAATGAATAATAAGCAAAACAAGATACATACGATGCACAAGATATACAAGATACACAAGACACAAACATTTTCCTTGGGGAAACCATAAATGAGGAAAAACCACAAACATCCTCAGAATAATTTCATCACTAAGACAATATCACAAGATGGAAAAATACAAGAATAATAAGTCTTATGCAACTCTCTCCCTCTCCTCCTTGTTCTATATCTCTCCTCATGCGAACTTGAGTGAGTGTGTGTGTGTGTGTGTCTAAATGAGGGAGTGTGTCCCTATTTAGGTCCGACTTTATTTTAAACTAAAACAATTACTTATGAATTATCCAATTAATTTTGTTTTTACTTATTTGAATATATTACTTAAATAATTTTTTTCATCATATTTATTTTTTTAACATTTGAGATTTCTCTACCGAAATTAAAATAATCATAATAGTAGAATATTATCTTTTTAATAAAAAAACTTATTTATTTTATTATATTATTAAATTTATCAACCTTGTTTTCTTAATTAATAACTATTAAAATATGTTATAATTTTCTTTACTAAATGTTTAATGAAACTCCCCACTCCAAATTTAGCTATACGTTAGTAGAGATTCCAAATAATCCAATTTTCCTTTGCAAGTCCCACCATTTAAGAAAAATTGCTATACATTAATAGAGCTTCCCAACAATCCAATTTTCCTATGCATATTTTTGGATTTTCCTTTGTAAGTCGCATTATTAAAAAAATTGCTATAAGTTAATAGAGCTTCCTTTTCTATGCATATTTTGGATTTTTTTGACATGAATTATTCAACCTTTAATGGCACTGTCATAAAAAAGATTTGATATCTCGTTATTAATATTGTCTTTTTATGAGGAGATTGATATCTCGTTATTAGTATTGTCTTTTTACGAGGAGATTGATATCTCATTATTAGTATTGTCATTTTATGAGGTTTGTTTTATTTATAATCTATAAAATCGTTAATTTGTCATTACACCACATCTATTATATTTTATCCGCTCATTTGGTTCTATCAATTCTAATTCCATATTCTCACATCTCTAATTCAATCGGGTATGGTGGAATGAGTTTTTTATATATATTTAATTTTATATCTGGTTTAGTAATATATTGCATAATTAGTGATAAATGTAAGGTTGAATTTTGATGGGCAAATAGTCGTTATTTAACATTTTATATGCATTATTAAATAAATCTTATTGAATCATAATTTTTATTGCCACATAATATTATGTTTCAATGATAAAAATAAAGTTCAATTTTCATGTTTAGTATTTTTAAAATTGTTTATAAATAGATAAGTTTGATTAAGGTGGTAAATTTAGATTGTTTGCTAAATTTATAAGATTGAATTTATTTCAATAATAAAAATGAAGTTTGAAGAATGTCCACAAAATTGAAAATTTTATATTTTTGCATTTTTAAAAATATTTATATATGAATAAGTATCATCTAGATTTTATTAAATGCTAATATTTGGTTGAGATCAACTTACATGTTACAATAAGAGTTAATATATATTTCCATATTATAATGATGATCCCAATTGATAAGCAGAGCTTATTGTATTTTTCATGAGCAGTGAAATGTTCATGTAAGCATTGAAGTAGTTTACAAAAATGCTCTGAAAATCTCCATAAGAATGTAAGCCCCACCCTTAGTTTACTTAGCTTTATTGTCACTTGAATTAACTATTACCTCATATGAACTAGTATATTGATCCTACAAGATATAAGTACAATAGTTCATAGCAATTGTTCTTAACGGATGTGTCATCCGCCAGATGTAGAACAGTTGGTGGCGGGGTATGGTTAAGACGCCCCTTAAGATGGAAGGTTGTCGGTTCTAATCTCATTGGATACCAAAAAATCCAACCATGTTAAGGGTTGGTGTGGTCCAGGCCGGGTGCGATCCCCGGGTGATTTTGACGGCCTAGATGCCCCTGGTTCGTGGTTTCTTAGCCAATGGCAACCCTGCTAGTTAGGGGGGTTCCACCACTTTGCCAACAAAAAAAAAAATGGATGTGTCATTCAAAATTAGTGAAATGAAAATTTGTACTCCACATCGTCTCTATTTTTAGTTTGTTTATGAATATACACAAAATATAAAAAATAAGGGGATTTTAGTTCGAATGTTTATGGACACTCTTCTTGTCTTAATGTATATATCCCTATTGTCAGTGATCTAGATTTTCTTAACATCAATTCAATCATCTTTCCCCAATTTGACCTTTAGTGTTTCACTACATGTAACTTGGTGTCGATATAGTAGTTATGAGAACTCAATGTTTCATTTAGTTATTATGATTGGTTTTCTAGAAGAAAAACAATTAACTGTTATTATAACCAGTAAAATTAAGATTTAAATATCAAATGAAAGCTAACAATAAAATTAAAACGTCATATAAAAATTTCTTGACATACAAAATAAGAAGTAAAATTTTAATCCTAAATAAATATCAATAAAGATCAAATGAAAAACATTTATTATAGTAATTATCTAATATCAATAAAGATGAAATGAAAAACATTTATTTTAGTAATTATCTAAATTGTAAACAATTTTCCAATTGCTTTTAATTGAATCCTATTTTACTTTAAATCATGTAATAATAAATGAAGCCTCTTTGGCTTTACTAAAGCACTGTTTTCATTCAATACGAAAGAAATCCAAGAAATCAATGTTTGTATTGTTACTATTTATATATTTATATTAGATTCTTTGTTTTGCGCTCACATTTCCTTGCAAAATGATACAATATCATCCTACTTAGTATTAATTGTTTTAGAGGAATCTAAACATGTTTTATTTTATTTCCATGATTGTTTCGATCATGCTTGACTTGTATTTTTTGCAATAAAATATGATTACTACGCTCAAGCAACTCACGTTTTATCACATGGAATAATACGAGTTGTTTAGGGAGCAGCGCACCGTGAGCTAGGATTTGGAGAAGTTTGCTACCAAGAGTCTGGTCGGCGTTGCCTGGCCGCTGAGGCCATCAAGGAGCAGAGGTTTTCCGGTTCACAAGGCGGTTTGGTCCCCCTAGGTGAACCCATGATAGAGACGGGCACCTCAAATCCTGTTGTGGACATTGAGGCTGTTTCAGCCGCAAAGGATAAGCAGGCAGGTTCGTCCTTCAGCCGAAAGCCCGGGGTGGGGGGCTGCCTTCTGAAAGCCCCCATCATTCTAACAATCTATTTTAGGTCAGAGAAGGTAAGGGGAACGATAGAGCTCTGGAAAGAGAAGGCTCTGATTGGTATGTTTGTGTGGATCTGGCCCAAGGAAAATGATTTGGTTAAATAGATCAGCAGCGTATGGAACACTAAAGGCCACTATGATCTGCAGCTCGGCTCCAAAGGTTTCTTCACTATTATCTTCTTCAACCAAGAGGACCATGATCGTATTTTGGACGACGGCCCCTATTTCTTCTTCTTAGTGGGCCTATATCTTCACCCATAGAAGGAAAGATTCAACCTCGAAATAGAAGACATGACTGTGGCCCCAGTCTGGATTCGCCTCTTCTCTCTTCCAGGGGAATATTGGGATCTGGAGACCTTGAAGGATATTGGAAATACCCTAGGATAATTTATCAAGGTTGCCGAGCAAACTAAGGCCCATAGGTATACTTCTTTTGCTAGAATTTGTGTCTACCTGGATTGAGCTGCCAGAGGCCATAAACCTAAACTGGGAAGATGAAGAATGGATCCAACCCATTGACTATGAGTAGATTCCCTTCAGGTGTAAACACTGTCATGAATATGGTCACTTGGGAAGGAACTGCCCTAGGATGGCTGCAAAGACTAAGCTAGCTAATCATCAGGAAGAGGGAGCTAGGAATAATTCTGATGGCTTCACCTAGGTCAAGAACTGCAAAAGAAACAGGGGCATCGGGGCATCAAAAGACAAAAAAGACATGGAGGCGAGGGATAATCGATCCAAAAATGCTTTCGTAGTCCTCGGAGACATAGCAGAGGATGGCAAGCCTAAGGAAAAAATGGAAGAGGCGCAACCCTCCATGGACCTCAGTGCCCCGGAAAGGATGGAAACCCAACAGATGGACATAGTGGAAGAAGAAGAGGATGAAGAAATGGAACTACGTGAATTAGACCTGGACGCGATAGAAGCTTAATGTGGAAAAAAGGGGAAAGGCTATGTATCCAGAAGGAAAATAGAGCTCCTCCAAGAAGCAATCATTAAGGCTGGAGCTCACACGAACCTGGGAATAGACCTAGACCCCCAATCAGGAAATAAGCGGAAGTCCCTAGAGGAGGAACAACGCAGAGGTAGGAAAACAAGCGAGCAACGCATTGCAGATGTAGGTGTTAAGCTCATAGAAATAGGCCAATATCCAACAATCAAGGTGGCCTTTTCTGAAGTTTACAAAGTTTTCCAATGAAGCTAATCTCCTAAAATATAAGGGGGTGTAGCAACCCTAGGAAGTGGAGGACTCACAACAGGAAAATTAAGCAAGAGAATCCTAAAATCCTCTTTCTCCAGGAAACCAAATGGAGCTACGAAGGCTTGGAAAAAATCAGAAGCAAAATCTAGAAGGGTAGCCAGGTTATGGCCCTAGATGCTGCTGGACAATCAGGGGGCATTGCAATTTTCTGGCTCCCCTAGGTGGTAGATCTCACAAACTGGTGCGCTAATAACTTTTCCCTCATGGATGACTTCCAACACCTTGTTTCCGGGGTGAAGGGCACCCTGGTGAATATTTATGGCCCCAGTAGCTTCCCTGAGAAGTAGGCCTTCATTGATTTCCTGGACTGGACCAAACACCAAGCAGAGGGGGCCCAATGGGTGATGGGAAGGGACTTCATCCTCATTTCCAACCTTGGGGAAAAAAATGGAGGCAAGCAAACTCTGGAGAAATACCAAGAGGCTTTTAGTGTCTTCTAGGCTCAAAGCTCGTTTGTGGATATGGAAACTGGAAATGGTTGGTATATGTGGAAGAACAAGCGTGGGGGGGAATACTTGGTCGCCTCTCGCTTAGACAGGTTTTTGTTTTTAGAGACTATAGTCCATGGCATGGGGGAAATCATGGCTAACGTGCTCCCAACTACAGGCTCTGACCACTGGTCCATCAGCCTTAGCTGGGACTGGACCTGTTCCACTCTGAGGAATCCATTCAGATTTGAGCAGTTTTGGATGGAGCATAAGGACTTCAAAGATCTTGTCTAGCAGTGGTGGCAGGAACTGGTCCCCCCTATAGGTACTGCCATGTACTGCTTCCAGCAGAAACTCAAGCTGCTCAAATCCAAAATCCGTACCTAGAACAAAGAAGAGTTTGGCAACATTTTTGAGGACAAGAAAAGATTGATTTCTGAACTTGATCAACTCAGCCAGAAAGGAATGATAGATGGATGAGATGAGGACAAACAAAAAAAAGAAAAAGACTTATGGGGGTAGCTGGAGGCGAGGGAAAGACAGGAAGGAATATATTGGAAACAAAAATCCAAGGTCAAATGGCTATAGGATGGGGAAAAAAACACCAAGTTCTTTCATAACTTGGATATTCAAAATAGGAACAATTCGAGAATTCAAAAGCTCAAAAAAAGGGATGACAGCAAGATTGAAACTCAGGGAGAGATTGAAGAGGAACACTCCCACTATTTTTCTGAGATCCTCAATGAAGATATTCACGATAGGGAGAGAGATATTGCTCAAATCAACCGCTTAATTCCTTCCACTGTCGCTAGGGAAGATAAGGAGATGCTCGCAAAACCGGTAACTCTGCAAGAAGTTGAAGAAGCTATCATCCAAATGGCTCTGGGAAAGGCCCCTAGTCCAGATGATTTTACTTCCAATTTCTTCCATTATTTCTTGGATATGGTTAAAGGCGAGGTAATGGAAATAGTTGAAGAATCGAGAATAAAGAAGGGGGTGTTAAAAGCCTTCAATGTGACGTTCCTATCTCTCATCCCCAAGGAGACAGGTGCTGATAGCCCAGATAAGTTCAGTCCTATATCCCTCTGCAATGTGATCTACAAGATTATATCAAAGTTATTGCCAATCATTTGAAGACTCTCCTCCCTTCCCTGATCTGCCCAGAACAATCTGGCTTTGTTGAAGGGCGCCAAACCCTAGATGGGGTCATCCTCATTCATGAATTTCTTCATTCCCTGCATAGCTCGAGACAACCAGGTATGTTGATCAAACTTGATATAACAAAAGCTTACAACAAGTTAAGTTGGAAATACATCTGCACAATATTGGAAGCCTATGGTTTCTACCACGACTAGGTCGAATGGGTAATGGGTCTTATTTCCACCCCTTTCTTTAGTATTCTTCTAAATGGAGCCCCGACTTGACCCTTTCAATCTTCTAGGGGTATCAGGCAAGGAGATCCCCTCTCTCCCTTCATCTTCATCCTAATGGCGGAGGGCCTGAGCCACCTCCTTCAGACCAAGGCAGATAATGGAGAGCTGAGAGGCATTTGTCTTAAGGATAACATGGACCCTCAGACCCACCAACAATTTTTTGATGACACCATGCTTATGGGGCACCCTTTAGTCCAAGAAGAGAAGCTTCAAAAATTGCCTAACTCTCTTTGCCAAGGCCTTGGGTCTTGCAGTAAACCAGGCCAAATCTCAAGTCTTCTTCCTCAACACTGCTCCAGCCACTCAAAGGAACATCCTCCGCATCCTAGGTTTTTCGAAGGGATCTTTCCCCTCAAAATACTTAGGTGTTCCCCTTGGGCCACAAAAATTGAAATGAACTTCTTGGCTTGAACTCCTTGATAGAATGAAGCAGAAACTTGCAAACTAGACTCTAAGGCCTCTAAACCTGCCTAGCAGGCTATTCCTGTTAAAATCGATCTTACAAGCGATGCCCATATACCTGTTCTCTGTTCTTTTAGCTCTGAAGTCCATCCTCCATGAGATTCGAAGCATCCAGTGTAATTTTGTGTGGGGTGGTCGTGCGGATAAGGAAATGTTCACCCTAGTTAGATGGGACAACATTTGCCGTCCCAAGTTGAAGGGATGGCTGGGTTTGAGAGACCCAGAAATCATCGCGGTAGTCCAAGGAGTGAAAGTCTGGTGGAGATGGGTCACCCACACATCTGAACCTTGGGCTCAATTATGGCTCTCTAAATATGGTCGTGATAGGCTCCCATATCAGTTAATTTGATACAACGGAGAACAGTAGGGATCCCCCATTTGGATGAAGGCCAAAAGCGGTCGACATTTGGTTCAACAACATATCTTTTGGGAAATTCGAGATGGGATGAATGCCAAGTTCTGGGAGGACTCATGGAACCAACTTCCACGTTTAGGAGATAACCCAATATGGAACCCAATTCAGGAATTAGCTAGGGCGGAGGGTAGAATACATGTTCACCACTTTTGGCAAGGATAGATTATTAACGGGAAGAGATGGTGGAACTTCCTTAAGAAGCTCGACCAGATAGACGCAGAGCACTAGGAGATTTTCCAAGAAGAAATGCCCATGCGTTGCATAAGACCCACGAAGGGACAAGATGTGCTGAGATGGGGATATACAGACAGAGGAATGTTTAACATCAAGGAGGCATACAACATCTTAATCGGGAACCATGATGAGGAAGAGGAAACATGGAAGAAGATATGGACCCTAAATTTATGGCCCAAGGTTGGTCTTTTTGCTTGGTTGGTGGTTAAAGGACGTATCCTCACCTATGAAAATCTTTGAAAGTGTGGTGTCCTTGGTCCTTCCCAATGTTGCTTATGCTCCCAGGCAGAAGAAACCACAAGCCATCTTCTAGATAGCTGCCCTTTTGCCGCTGCTATTTGGGATAAAGGGGCAATGGGTTCTCGAAAAAGTGACAGGAAGAGAGCTCAGCCAACTAGAACTCTGACAGAATGGAATCAAAAAACCTTTAAAAACAGAATTATTAGAACCATATGGAATGCTTTACCTGGAATGATTATGTGGTGCATTTGGAAGGAAAGGAATGCGAGGATCTTACATGACAAGCGAACCTGCTCTGAGAAGGTCTGGTAGACAGTGAGGGACAACCTTCTCTCCTCCATCAGAAGTATGCAATGGCATGATGAGGACAAGCTCATTCCTGTTGATGAAATGCACATTGGAGAATTTTAGGGTCTAGACAAATCTCAGTTGTATGGGCTCCACAAGCGGGACATGATCTTTCAACCCTCCAGCCCTAAATCTTGGTCTGCTCCTCCGCCACAGGTGTTCAAGCTCAATTTCGACGGGGCCTCCAGGGGGAATCCGAGCGACGTAGGCTATGGGGCTCTATGTAGAGATTCACAAGAAAGGGTAATTTTCGTCTTTATGGGGACCATTGGGCGAGACACTAACAACTCCGCAGAGCTCGAAGGTACGATTCAAGGTTTGAATTGTCTGGTGCGTAGCAACAACTTCCCTGCTATAATTGAGGGTGACTCTAGTATCATGATCCAAATAGCAACGTGGTTAGCGTATGGCCAAGTCAGTGGCCAAGTGTCCATTAACTGGAGGTTAGCTAGTTTCTTGGATGATCTCCGTGGCATGCTCCACGCCCACTCAGCAGTTTCGTTTTGTCACGTAAGAAGGGACGCCAACAAGGCAGTGGACCTCCTAGCAAATGAGGGAGTCGAGGGTGAGGTGGCACACCAATGGGGTCCTCTCGAGAACTTTGAAGCTGATGACTGGGCTCATCATTGCCGATAGATGGCTGTGCATGA
The DNA here is from genome assembly GCA_001517045.1 of Pseudotsuga menziesii. Classification (NCBI taxonomy): domain Eukaryota; kingdom Viridiplantae; phylum Streptophyta; class Pinopsida; order Pinales; family Pinaceae; genus Pseudotsuga; species Pseudotsuga menziesii. The sequence goes on from LPNX010521033.1 coordinate 160,510, forward strand.
TCTTGAGGGCGGGACACAAGTGGCACGTATGAATGATGCGGTGGCTGGAGGTGACAGAAGGCACGAGTACGTCGTGACAGGCCACCCTCAGGATACCTAGTCGAATTAATGTGGTAAGCAAGCATATCTATCGATGGTTGTCCTTGGCCATTATATTTTTTGTTGGAAGTACAGGCGAAACGATGGGCCGGATGGTGAGTGACGGCTGAAACGACTAGTCATTCATTTTCAGCAGTGGATCTGCCATGGTTAAAGGTACAAGGGAGATTGTATGCATCAAAGCTATGATGTTCTCAAGGTACACTCCAGAACGGGTAATGATGCCGCCTTTTCTTTTTTATTGCATGACCCTCTATTCGTCCCATTTTCATCGTTCAGACTTGGCCCTAGTTTCTCAGCTCCACTGGTTCTCCCCGTGGCCCTCCATTCTTTTCTATGTGTGGCTCATTGTCCCCTCTCTTCCCTGAGCTTTAGCTCTATTTTCTCTCTAGTTGAAAATGGCCTCGAAACGTCTGATGGTTAAGGGAAAAGCCCTCGGTGAGTCTTCGGCTAAGCAGGTGCTGCGAAAAATCCCCGCAGGGCTACGCCGCAAATTCAAGCCCAGGAAGAAGCTGATTTTTTCAAAGACCATATCCCTCTGAGCATCCACTAGGAAGTGGAGGGAAAGGTAGAGGATCTCTGGTACACTGTAAAAAGCATGCCTAAGGAAGATCTCCACCAGGAGGTGGCGGACTGGGTTTTGGATCCCAGCTCCACTGTGGGCCACACCGCAGCCTACGATCAACTCCTTATGCAATACTAGGTTAACATGAAGCTGGTGGGTCACTCATACATGGAGCGAGAAGAAAAAATGGTAGGGGATGAGGAACTAGTCAGACAATGGAAACATCATAATGGGGAATGCCACTTAATTCATCAGAAGGTGGATATTATAGCCTTTAAGATCGGGGTCTCCTTCTTCGCAGTTGGTAAAGGATCCAAAGAGATGGCTCGCCCATAGGATAACCGTGGAAAATGTGGCAAGAAGCAAAGATAGATCCTATGTCCCTCTAAGCCTGATTCAAGATCCCCTGGTGTGGCCCCAGTCCCAGCTCAACTGATGGTTTCCTACCTACCCTCGGCCTTCCAGAAAATGGTTTGACTTCCTGTGTCTATTGGCTCTGTCGTAGCTCTTTTTGTCGGCCTATAAAGTTTAATGTTTCTTTCAATTTCTTCTCGGTATGTAATATGGGCACCCTCGCAGCCCCATTTTTTGAGAACTTCTGGCCCTGATCAGGGATTATCCCCATCTCTGTTTTTGAAGGATAGGGCCTACGTGCCCGTTGATAGTTTAGGCTTCAACTTGGCCCTTGGAAACTAGCTTTTGCTACCTAGGTCCAGTACTGTGCTGTGTTTCAACACGCCAATTATCCGTTAGACCTGTTTTTGTATCACTTCTCTGTAATGGCTTTCTATTGATGTAATATACTATTTTTGTTTACAAAAAAAAAACTCACGTTCTATCACATAATTATTTTCCCTGGCTTGATGTACACCACATTTTGCAAGGGATTTATCATTTTAATAACTTCATAATTGCATTTAGTTTTCTCAAAAGTGATATGCATTCATCTATAATTCAAGATATACAAGTTTTCATGGTGATACGCATCCATATATAATTCAAGATATATAAGTTTTCATGGTATATTTGTACTTCTTTTTGGAAGAAAGAAACAATATAATTTTAATAAAGCATCACATAATACTCCAGTTTTTAAGCCTCAAACATATGGTTTTCTATGTGATTTATGTTCTTTTACATTATGGACTTATGATATTTTATGTGATTGCGGACTTAAGTTCCTTTGCATGTTATTGTTATTAAGGAATTATGATCATTGTTTGATAACGTGACTTTGAAACTTGGCATTGTTATTAATATTAATGTTATTATTAGCATCATTGCTATCTTTGAGTGTTGTTACTATTGATTAAATAAACAACTGGATCAACAAAGGTAACTAAAATAGTATGGGGGATCATTGATTCCACAAAATGAGGGGGGACGACGACATCCTTATCACCTTAGAAATTATTGTTGACTTAATTTTGTCCATCCTAGTTCATATTTGCACCTCGGTAGCATTAATAATGTTGATCATCCAAACCTTGTACAAATTGACCTTATTCTTGATCTTGATTGACTATGGAGTTAATATTGCATCTTGTGCACATGTTAGTGGGAAAATATTTCCTAGGGTGCCCTCCTTGGGAATATATTTCCTCACCTTTAGTTGTTTTTGGTCATTTATGAGCCCTTTTCCTAGGTTTTAGGGGTTGTAAGCTATTTTCTAGCTTCCACTCTTACACTATGCATTGATGATCCTATTTTTGTGCTTCCATGATATTTATTACCCTATTGCAACCCTTCTCTCACCTACTTCTCCCTCCTTCATGATTTGTAACCCCCCTTATCCATTAGTGCACCTCCTGGTGCTCTTCATGGCTCCACTCCTTGGTTTTATGTAAGTCCTCGTCATTGTGCTAATTTGGGAAAGGTAATATCCTAATTAAGCCACCAGTCCACTAATTCAAGTTAAATCTCCATGATGAATACTAAACCTTCCTCTCTCTAATTCGATTTAATCCCCTTGGGTTAGAGTTGGCATCCTTGTGTTATAAATTCATATGCCCTCTCCTTGTTAAGGATAATCTTGAGATTTGGACCATGTGACTTGTTCCATATAACCATGTTTGGAATGTTGGTAGTATTGGTAGTGTATTGAGACTTAGATTTAGTGTAGTTTTTTCCCTTTTACTTCCATTCTATCACTCTACTAGACCAAGTTCTCACACATGAAGCTAAGAAATAGGAATGGAAAGCTAAGTCACATACTATAGGAAGTGGAGATGGATAGGAAAGTAGAAGTGGGAAGCATTGTGGTTCTCGGAAGAGGTAGTTTCGAGAGCTGCTAGACTAGTTGTTCCTCTACATGTGGATCCATGGTCTCATCTCGGGGATGATCTATTCAAGTGAGGAAGGCTTAACTATGTCAATGCTTGGGAGGAAATTTTTCCTATTCCAGCTAGTTGCTCATATCTGAGATAAGTATTTATCTCATGTTTTCATGTTTATTATAACATGTTATTTTGTATGTGAATGGTGCATGATCTAGTTGTCCATTTTTTTATGTTTTTATCAGGATATTTATGTAGGATGTATGAGTTCTACATATTATTGATCATAGTTGTTGTTCTTTGTCTTTGTCTTTTATTATTTTTCTCTTCTTTGGAAAATATGAATGTGGTTCCACAGTATTTAGAGGGGAGAAACCATATTCTCTGGTTAGACAATGTATGCTCATTTCTTAGTGTTGATACCCACCCCATGGTGTTTAGAAAGACATTTCCATAAAGGATCTCCTTTTGATTCATGGAGAAATATTTTGAGATGAGAAAGATATGCCCCTTTTGATCCAGTAGCTTCGATGCCAAGATGGGTGCACTGGTAATTTGAATGTATAAGTTTTTATATACATATATGTTCTTGGTTGTAGATCTGAGTTTGGAATAATATATTCATATCGTAAATGTGATCGATGGATGGAGGGTGGCTTCCATCCAATCATTTTTTTCTTAGTAATAGATGGTTGTAAGGGATGACCATCGAGAGATTATTTTTAAGGTTGTAATTGCATCCAATTTCTTATGTTTCTATGTTACAGTGTGGTTGTAGGATGGACCCCATAGATGTGTCTTGATGTGTTTTTTACCTAGTGGTTATCCTCAGTGAAAGAGGACACTAAAACCCACCAAAAACTAATTAAATATGCAAACAATTAATAGCACAATACTTGACAATTATAAACTATGTTTTCAATAATGTTTATGAAGTATAAGAATTTATTGTAGGACCTTAATAACACTAAGTATGATAATTATAGGTGCATTATTTAGAAATTGGATACGATTCCAAACTTAAGGTTAATGTTGATATAATTTTGTTATTTTTTCTACTCTAATTCAAATTGATTAGGATCTTTATCTAAAAGCACAACAAACACATAAAGTCACTTAATATCCACAGGATATACAAGATACACAAGACACAAATATTTTCTTCATGGAAACCATAAAGGAGAAAACCCTACAAACTTCATCATAGTATTTATGTGACTAAGACAATCCAAAAGATGGGAAAACCCAAGAATAATAAGTCTTTTTCAGCTCTCTCCCTCTCCTCATGCAAACTTGAGAGAGTGAGTGTGTATCTAAATGAGGGAGGGATCCTCCCCATTTATACACATGAAGTGACTGACCTAAAACATGATTGGGCCGACATCTTACCCTAGTAGGTCCAACTTCACTTATGGAGACTCAAAAAAACATTTTATTATATTAATATTGGGGACTATTTCCCCAACTTACAACATAGGTTTTACCTCAATGACCATATACAATAATAACATCCTAGAAGGAGGGAAACACATATCCAATGGTGGTACAATAATATACAATGATAATATACATAATAATATATTCCAAAGTTACAAATACCACAACACTCCCTCTTATATAGGAAGGTATTCTCTCTCTAGAGTCATCAACACATCTGGTGACATCATCATCATCATTGTCTCTACTATTGTAGTCCTCATTTTGTTTATCATTGAACAGTGACATCTGTCATATCTATCATTCATAGGAAGATTCTATAGATCCAACCTTGTTTCATGTTGGGTGTAGGCCTAGTCTTCATCTATGTATTCATCATATCCATGAGAAAGCCATCGTGTAGTTGATCCCATGAACATACATTACATTTCCACTATAATCACCTGTGTCTCATACTATGATCGCATCGTATCCATATCATCTCATCATTGCACATGGATCATAGACTAGATGCATACCATAGACCATGTTCATTCTACAAACATAAGAGCACACTAGGAATCATTGCATCTCAACAAAGTCCTGCATCTACCACTATGCTAGAATCTCCTAGGAGTACACCAAGTGTATTGTGTCTTTCTACAATCATCTTGCGTTCTACCAACAAAAGAGCACACAAAAAACCATTATGTATTAACAATGACCTTCGTATACCACTATGCGTGAATCTTCTAGGAACACATCAAGTTCCTTGTGACCTCTCATCATATCTAACATGGGAACACATAAGGACTAATTACATCCAATGACAACCTGTATACCACACTAGGACTCATTACATCCAAGTATAACCTGCATACCATGCCAAGACTGATTACATCCAAGGATGACTTTTCAGGACTCATTACATCCATAGATAAAACGCATACTACACCAGGAATCATTACATCTAATGAGGACATTATAGTACTGATTACACCCCACGACAACCTTTGTACTATTCTAGGACTGGTTACATCTAGGGACAAACTATATTCCTTCCCATGTGATATCTTGTTCTAGTGCATCTGTGTCTTCCACTCTTCTCATCATCTATAGCATGGGAAAACGCTAGGAATTATTAAGTCTAAGAATAACTTCCATCTTCCAACATGCCATAACTCGTCACTCCCTCTTTCTAGGGACATTGATTTGGATAAAACCAAGTCTCTCTCTAAAGATGTTCTCAAAATTCACTTTGGATAGCGGCCTAGTCAATGCATCATCTATCTGCTTGTATGTCCCATATACTAGAGCTTCACTACTCCTGTCTACACCATATCCTGAATATAGTGATATTTGATCTCAAGGTAGTTCTACTTGTCATGGAACACCGAGTTCTTGGACAAGTTCACACAATTATGGTTATCACAAAATATACAAGTCACATATAACTCAAGATTAAACAAATCATACAATAGATTTCAAATCCATATTGCCTCACAAGTAGTCGAATAGGATACAATGTTCTATCCCTCTTCTATACTTAGTGCCACACAGGACTGCTTCCTTCTAAACTAGGAGATCATACCATATCCCAAATTAAAGAGGCATCTCGAAGTGATATTACTATCAATGGCGTGGCCTTCCCAATCTAAATCAACATAGCTATGCGTATTAATCTTCTAATTTACATCATATGTTATCCCATAGTCAACCATACCCTTCAGGTACCTCAATAAATGCTTTGTAGCTATTAGGTGAACATGTCTCAGATCCTTTAGGAACTAGCTCATGGTGTTCATAGAAAATAATATGTTTGGTCTTGTATTCATTAGGTACACAATGAACCAGTCATTTGATGATACATCATGGCATTAACTGTCTCTAATGAAGCATCACACAGTAGCTTCATGTTCAATTCCATAGGTGTGGCTCTCTCCTTACATTCTAGCATTTCGAATCTCTTCATAATCTCTATTGCATACTTTCCTTGACCAAGGAAAATCACCTCCATGCATAATAAATAGTGCATCACCCCTAGGTATTTCATATTGAACTTAGTGGAAAGCTTCCTCTTTGTAGCTACAATGCATTTTTGCTCACTTGTAAGAAACAGGTCATCGACATATAAGAGGAGTATCACTGATATTCCCCTTAAAACTCAGAGAAAAGGTTGGAATATGATTTACTCTTGATAAATCCTAATCTCATCAGGATGTTTTCCATCCTTCCATACCTCGTCAATATTATTGAACTCTTATATCTTTTTTAGTCACTACCTTTGAAGTGAAGTACCATCCTCCCTTTGCATCTTGTACCCTCTGCGTTAGGACATGCTATTCTAGAGTGAGAGGTAGCCTCCTCTACTACTGATATTGTATGTATCCATCCATGTCATATCTAAAGATCACTAGATACCAATATTCTCCATCTCAAACTTTGTTCAAAGTTCCTCTTGCACCCATCTGTGAGTTTTTCGTCCTCTGTAGAATCCATTCTTCAACCTTGTAGCAAAGATTGAAATCTCCATCACTCTAGTTGATCTTCAAGATCCTCATGTAATTGTCTGTGTTATCCCATGGGTTCCTTATGAGATCGTACAAATCCTTTTGTGCACATGAAGTTCTCTATTCTATATACACTTCTATTTATCAGAGAAGTGTGTCTAGTCAATGGAGTATGTCATGCCATAATCTACTCCCTTTTTCCAAGAGAAAGGACAAACCTTTCTTTGTAATTCTTGATGCTTCCATCTATTGCATGCATGGTCTTATAGATCCACATGGAACACACTACAAAATTCCCTTGAGGTCTTGGAGCCACATCCTGGACATCATGTTCAACTCATACTCTCCTTCCATTTCTTCTCGATTGCTTCTTCATAGCTAGAAGGATCTCCATCAATGATGCCTCACAACAGTGATACATAACTAGACTATGTCTGAGGCATCTTACTTTGTTTGGATGTCCCATCATACTTTTATTCATCTTGGATGATATTTTGTGCTCAATATGGTTTTCATATCTCTAGGTAGGTCTATCGCTCTATGTGGTTTGGTCATATCATGATTCTTATAATCTTCTAAATCTCTTTCTTCTGTCACGATGTATTTGTCCTTGGGAGATTTAGGTTCCTCCTCATTTTGTTGGAGTGAATCTTCTAGCTGAATCATCATCACTTGTTCTTTGGAACAAGTCTCATACGTATTTTCATGTAGGTGATTGTATGCGATCTTTCATACATGTCAAATTTAGTTGCATGATTAGAAAGATTTCATAATTTCAAAACATATTAATAGTGACATATTCTAATGAATAAATATATATGTCACACCGTCATGCAACTATATTAGCCCGTACAACATTTCTCCATATCCCGTATACATATGGTATCTTTCTAGATGCCTTCCATATCTATTAGAACATTATTAAGAGTGTGAACTGAGTCCCAATATGTCACCAAAGAGGTTTCATTCTAAATAAGTAGAAATGGAATGTTGTACAACACAATAGGATACTTTCCCATCATATGCAAGTTAGTAGTATATTGTTAATAAATGTAAACACTCCAACACGCATAATATAATTCCTAAATCTACAAACATATCCATGTACAAAATTGAACAATATCATTTAAGCAACTATATATATAAGAAATGCCAATTCAAATAATTATCTTTATTTTTTAGGTAGGACCCCTCTTTATTTTTTGTCTCCTTGCATGGATTACTGGAGTCCTTGGTAATGTGCTTCTACTTCATCATCTGATTATAAGCACCTATGCCTATCTTTCTCATGATTACAAATACTAGAAAGTATTCTGACATCACAGATCACATAGAACTATGTATTGGTGTTGGACCTCTCTATCCTACAAATGCATCCCTTATTATCCAATGTTGAAATGGATAAGAGTATGATCTTCTTCTTCATCGGTAGAATTATTCTGGATCAAAGTAAATATTCCTCATCAATTGAGGAATATTTCTTTGCTTTATTCTCATTTGTAATATATTAATACTTGGTTTCATTAAGGGAAACAATGGCCCACTCTCTGTAACATTCTTGAGTTATGTTTCTAACATTTGCATATTCACATCATTGAGTTGAGTTCTCAACATCATCTTCTTGTTGATGTTATTTCCTTTGTAGAAGATGGACATTGCATCGAACATATCCTGGGGAGTATTCAAGGATGACACATGCGATATCCACTGGAGATAGAAATAATCCTCCTTGATTTGATTTGGTCCTTCTTATGCTTTTCTTTTGTCTTCATATCCCTCTCGATCTGCAACTTCTTCTTTGACATAGTTCACCAAGTCATGACTCCTTAAGTATGAGAATCATTATACACTTCCACAATTGGAAATTCTCATCTTCTTCAAGCTTGTCCTCAATATTTCTATTGTTTTCCATTATGATAAAAATTATAACCTCAAATGGAAATATAGAGAATATAACTTACCAATGAGATTGCTTCAACTTGATGCTTGCTTGAAATATTTTGTAGAAGACTGCTTCTATTGGACCTAGGGTTTGATAAAGAAACCCTAGATTTTAAACTTAGGTAAATTTCATATCTTATTTTATAGAAATATGTTCCTCCTCAAGGAGAGCTGAGCAATATACTCATTTTCCCAAAACTGTGCACAAAACTACAAAATATCTGATGCCCTAGTTTTCCTCGCAAGTAGTATTAGGTCAAAAATTGAAAATCCAAAGAATGAGAAACCTCCTACATGGAAATGTGTTCCCTACTAGGGAGAGTTTTATGGTCCTCCTTTTTCAACTTATCGATGGAAGTAAGTTCCTATAACATGAATCCCTAGTTTCTCTTATTTCTTCTACATAATTGTTTGATCTTGATTGTATTGTATATGCAAAATTCCTAGTTGTTAAGACCTGAAACTTTGTCCTGAGATATCCTGATATGTATTCTTTCCAACCCCACAAGTTAGATCATAATTGGATTCCCCAAGTGGAAATTATGCCAACTTTTGCAAGGTGACATTTTGATTACTGGTTTAGTATAGTGAACTTGTACAGACTGCCACATGTCATTGTTTCAACATCAGTGTCTGAATTTTTCACCGCAAAAAATACAGTCCATTCCCTATCTATAAAATATTATGAAATTGGATTTGTACCTTCCTATATCGAGATATAGAAATTCTTCCTAAGTCATCTCCTTAAGACTGGGTTCTAGTAGAGGATGGAACCATGATTTGGAGGAATCATATCTCCTAAAGTATAGAAAATATGAGGCTTAAAATCACAAAAAACATACAAAACTATTTAATTTTATGTATATGCAAGTTTCATATCCTAATACTTTTCCAAACCGAAGTTATAGAGAAAATACCAAGATGATTAGATTTTGTCTTTTATTTCAAGCATGAAACCCTAATATTTAGTAATTGCAATTGTAGAAGTATTTTGGCTTCATAATGCCTTGTTTCTGAGAAGCTCTAATACCATGTTAGTTTTCTACTCTAATTCAAATTGATTAAGATATTCATCTGAATGAATAATAAGAAAAACAAGATACATATGATGCACATGATATACAAGATACACAAGACAAACATTTTCCTTGGGGAAACCATAAATTAGGAAAACCCACAAACATCCTTAGAATAATTTCATCACTAAGCAATATCACTGTTAGAATAATCCGTCAGGATTATTGTAAATAAATAAAAAATAGGAATATGAATAGATAGGAAGCCAAACAGGCTGAGTGGAAGGTGAAACCCAACCGCCATGAGATTTGTATAAGTATAGGCTTTTGCATTGGAATAGTTAATCAATTGGGAGTTATTACCAACAAGTGGTATCAGAGCAAGGCTGCCTGCCTACCATAACTCCTGCCTACTGCATTTCAGCCCTGGCATTCTGCCTGCCAGTCTGCTCCTTCAGGCTGCTTGCCCATCGCCAGTCTGCCCCTGCGCGCATTCATTATGTGCCTTTATTTTCTGCCTGAGTCTATTCTCTGCTAGAACATTATTATACCTAACCCTAATTCCTAATTGCACTCCTCGACCGTTGTGACAGTATTTCTCCAGCGAGTTCCTGGCCTCGACTCTCTTCTAGTCTTTGCTGAACTCGTCGAGGTGAGATATTGCCCGTAGGGAATCCAAAAACCCTAATTTCCATGCCATGTCAAGCCGGATACATTTCCAGCTTGTTTCTGCGACCTGTGATTGTCTGCGAGGAGAGACAGCTGCTAGTATTTTGTGCTATTTTGGAGATTGCCTTGAAGTCTGAAGGCGTTGTGGAATAGTGTTCCTTTCCTCGAACCAGTCGTAGCAGCATGCCGAAGTTACCATTCAGTAGATAGCTACGCCTATTTTGGAATGTCACAAACCCTAGATCAACGTTTCTGGTTATAAACATTTAAGATATTTAGTTTCTTGGACATCAAGTGATTGCATACTGTCGATAATATACTGGTGATTGCATATATATAATGCGTTAATGAGCCTATGACTTGATGATAATATACTGCGTTTTACATACTGCGTGGAGATGTGAAGATTGCTGCGTGGAGATGTGAAGGCTAAGCGTGGAGCCTGCATCTTTTTTGTGCTGCGACCTACCTGGAGGAGACTGCGTGGAGGAGACCGGCATGAAGCTTGTATTGAAGACTGCATTGATAGACTGCGTGGAGAACCTGAAGAATGCAACCTGTTAACCTGAAGAATAAGACCTGAAGAATGATACCAAACCTGAAGAATGCGACCTGTTACACTATATTGTGACTCATATATTTTTTTGAGATAGCTGCTTTTGAGCTAGCTATATAATATTGTGTTGAGTTTATATCTGCGTGGACTGATTTGCTTTCACTAATATATGTTGAGCATGGACTGCATCTTGTATTGGAGATGATGTTTTTTTTGGGGGAATGCACAAACCCTAGACTGATTTTTTATGAAGACTGCGCACTATTGTATTGGAGACTTCCTATTGATAATTGAGTGACTGATATAAAGAAGAGACTGCCATACTGCCTGCGTTGGAGGTTGAAGAAATAATATATGCATTGTGTATATATTATTTTGATGTGCTGGAGAAGAGTGCTGCAACTTCATACAAAAACCCTAGTTTATATGCGTTGAGCATATGCTGCTCTACCAACAGCGTGGAGTTTTCTAATTTTTATGTGCTGCCAGTGCTGTCTAATGTATGGGGCTATGTATTTGACTAAATGGAAAATGATATGCTACGTATGAGCTCGAGCTATTTATATTGAAGGCTGTGAATTTGAAGGGTAAAATTGCTGGTGTTTTTGTAATTATTATGCCAGTCTTAACTGTAGCATTGGAACGATGTGAACTTCTCTTTTGGAACTTGTTGTGATCTTCCTCCAACATTGTGATAAATTTGAAGCTAAAGCTACTACAATATGAAGAGTTTTGTTTCGCCTCAGCAAGTATAGTTGCAACCAAGAGATGCCTTGTCTCTCTTAGTGTTGCACCCTTGTTTATTTGTGTGATGCATGCATGGTGCATTCTCTTGACATCATTGTGGATTCTATTGAAATAGGAGAGTGCTATCTCCTCGCTGAGTGAATAGATTTCAGAGAGTTCTGACTTGTTGAATATGGATGCAAACTCCATTGTGTGAAGATTGCTGCTGCCATCTCAAGAGTTCCTGACAATTGCTGGTAATAATTGCTACTGCTAATCACTTGATTTTGCAGAAGTATATAGTTTGGTGCTTGATTTTTTGTGTGCACCTATATCCTTTGCACACTAATATATTAGCTTCTGGTAATCTGTAGAGTATATATTGTATAACAAGGAATGCTACTGTGTATTTGAAGCTCGTATATTTTGTATACTGAAGAAGCTTATGTATGCTCACCTGAAGCTTGCATTGTATTCACCTTGGCAGAGACTGTAGACCTGCAAGGTTATTATTTTTCTGTTTCTCTTTGTAAATTACACTAACAGTTGTAAAGATGCAATCTTTGGCATCTAGTATTGGTGCTGCCCTAGCTGGCAAAGACCAATCCAAAGACCCTTCCAAGGGAGATTGCAGCAAGAGAGGATGAGGAAGAAGAAATTTCAGAGGCAGAGGGGGTAGAAACAAAAGATCAAAGTTGCAGTGCAAGCGTTGTGGAAATACTGGGCACACATCAGATTAGTGTTGGGCTTCATGGGACTCCATCAAAGAGAAGCACAACCAGAAGAAAGATGACCAAGATGCTAGTAAATTTTCTGATTCTTGTATTGTTGCACATTGTAATCTTGGATTTAATGAAATGACTTCTCTCTCATCTTATAAAGATTGTTGGTTGCTTGATACTGGTGCAAAATCACACATGACATTTAGAAAAGACTGTTTTGAAGAACTGAATGAAACAATAGATGGCATAGTTTTCTTTACAGATAAGTCAAGTATTAAACCAAAGGGAATGGGCACCATTCAACTAAAGATGCCTGGATTCCCTGATTTCTTATTGAAGAACGTTCTCTATCTTCCAGAGTTGCAGAGAAGCCTGCTGTCCTTGGTGGAGATTCAACAGCAAGGCCATTCCATCCACATGTTTGATGGAATC
>LPNX010521033.1:176078-211494 GCA_001517045.1 Pseudotsuga menziesii
CAACAATCACAAGATGGAAAAATACAAGAATAATAAGTCTTATGCAACTCTCTCCCTCTCCTCCTTGTTCTATATCTATCCTCATGCGAACTTGAGTGAGTGTGTGTATGTGTGTCTAAATGAGGGAGTGTGTCCCTATTTATACACATCAAGTGACTAACCTAAAATATGATTGGGATGAACTATTACCATAGTAGGGTTGACTTCACCTAGGTAGACTCAAAAATATATTTTATTATCTTCATATTGGGGACTATTTCCCTGACTTGCAACGAAGGGTTTACCTCAAAGACCATATAGAATAATAACATCCAAAAATGAGGGAAACACATATCTGATGGTGGTACAACAATATACAATGATAATATACATAAGAATATCTTCCGAAGTTACAAATACAACAACACTCCCTCTTAAATAGGAAGGTATTATCTCACCACAGTCATTAAAAAATCTGGTCATGTCATCGTCATCATTGTTGCTACTATCATAGTACTTATCTTGTCGATCATTGAATAGTGACATATGTTGGATCTATCCATCATGGGAAGTTTCTACAGATCCTACCCTGTTTCATGTTGGGTGTAGGCCTGGTCCTCATTTAGGTATGCATCATACCCATGAGGAAGCCATCATGTAGGTACATCCCATGACCATACATTACATTTCCATTGCAATCACCTGCATCTCCTACCATCATCACATTGCATCTATATCACTCATCATTGCACACAGATCACAACCTACATGCATACCATAGACCACCTGCATTCCACCAACATAGGATCAAACCACGACTCATTACGTCTCAATGATGACCTACGTCTACCACTATGAGAGAATCACCTAAAAGAAAACCAAGTGCATTATGTCTCTCCATGATTAACTCGCATTCTACAAAAAGAGGAGGATGCCAGGACTCATTACGTCTCAATGATGACCTACGTCTACCACTATGCCATAATTTCCTAGGTGCACACCAAGTTTCTTGTGAACTCTAATCATTTCCAACATGGGAATACATAAGGATTGATTACATATAAGGACAACCCGCATACCATGCTAAGACTCATTATGTCCAAGTACAACCTTAAGGAATTATTACATCCAAGGATAACTTGCATACCTTTCCAACACTGATTGCATCCAAGGAAGACCCTCTAGGACTAATTACATCTAGGGATAACCTACGCACTACGCCAAGAATCATTACATCCAAAAAATGACACGACATGATTGATTACGTACCGAGATAACCTGCATACTATGGTAGGACTGATTACATCAGGGGACAACCTATATTCCTTCCCATGTGAGATATCGTTCTAATGTATCCACGTCTTTCAATCTTCTTTTCAACTCTAGCATAGGAGCACACTAGGAATTTTTATGTCTAAGAGAAACCTACGTCTTCCAACATGCAAGAACTCGTCATGCCCTCTTTCTAAGGACCTCGATGTAGATAACATCATGTCTCTCTTTGAAGTACTCAGAATTCACTCTGGATAGTGGATTAGTCAATGCATCAACTATCTTCTTGTCCGTCGCCATGTACTGGAGATTCACTACTCCTCTTTGCACCATATCCTAGATATAGTGATACTTGATCTCATAGTGCTTCCACTTGTCATGAAACACCAGGTTATCTAACAACTTCACACAACTCTGGATGTTAAAAAACATACAAGTCACCTCTAACTCGAAATCAAACAAATGAGACAGTAGATTTCGAATCCATACTTCCTCACAACTAGCCAAATAGGATACAACATACTCTCCCTCCATTGTACACAGTGCCATGCATTATTGTTTCCTTCTAAAATAGGACATCATACTGGATCCCAAATTGAAACAACATCCCAAAGTTCTATTCCTATCAATAATGTTTCCTACCCAATATGAATAAACATAACCATGCAGGTTAATGTTCTGATTTGCATCATACTTGAGACCATAGTCAACCATACCCTTCAGGCACGTCAATACATGCTTTGCAGCTATCAGGTGAACATGTCTCAGATCTATTACGAACTGGCTCAGGGTTTTCTCAAAAAAGCAAATGTTTGGTCTCCTATTCATTAGGTACATCAAGTTTAATACAATTCCATTCAAATTTAACACAATCATGTATCATAGATACATGGAAGGAGGGTTTGGGCCATAAAATCCCATAGGAAGAGAGCATGGTAAAAATCCAGACTTTCCATAAAATCCTATAGTAAAAATAATGATGAACAATCTCTAAGAATATAGGATTTTTGGAGATCAACCTCCACCCCATTCCAAAAACGAAGAGAATAACACTGATATGTGTTATTCTAACAACTATTGACATATATGTGAGATGAGATTCATAATGTTAGTGTATGTACAATCATTAAATTTACGTAAACTAATACTTAATCATTATAATAGTATAGTTATTTATTAGGTTAGTACATCTCATTTTTCTAGTTGACAATTCAACATTATGAAGCGGACCTCTCTCAAGTTGTTATCAACTTTGGTGATTATGTTGTATAAAGCAATAGAGAAATACATAATTCAAATTTGTTGTTTTTTTATGGTCTGTATGGAGTGGACCATCTATGATATGAGCACAACACTTAAGCTTATGTAAGATAATAATTATTTTCCTAGTTGGTATGATCCTTGTTTACTTGGTTAGTATAAAATTAATTTATGATCTAGGCCTCTTTAGGTTTGTTGTAAATGGATTTTTCTTCCTCTAGTAATATACACATAAAAATATACAAATTTATCATTTTCTTATCTATTTCATATGTTGAGACTTATTTACAATCTAGGTTAAACTCATAATTCTACATGGTACAAGAGTAGGATATTATAGCCTTTCTTGTTTAAGTTGGCATAATTATTTCATTATTTTCCACTTCCTAAGCATTGGTCTTTGTATTGGATATACATATGAATGGGATTTTCATAGATGCATCCCAAAAATTGTTATATATCACTATAGCCTTACTATTTGACTTCACATTGTGGCTTGGCTTAGCCCATGAATCATATTTTGGTGGAGAGATACAGTTTATTCTATATCCAAATCAAGTGCTTGGTTATTATCCATGCTCAAGATAATTTCTATGTCTCCTCATACCACTCACCTGATATCAAAGGGGACATGGACTATCTTTTGGGTTATAATTTTCATCCCCATTGCCTTATGATAAAATTCATAAACATTTACTTGCTCTGACACCATTATGTCACATCCCTCTTACCCAATTTGAATAGTAGGGAGGGACATTAGGTAACTTCAATCTTCCAAATCTCCCAACCGCTAATTAAATGATACCAACATAAGATGAACTTAGACAACCATACAATAGAATGACCAATTAACAATTAATTTTGGTTTATGGGAGAATAATTAGCCCGACTAAATAGTTCTAATGGCTATAAATAGCCCTAACTGTTATTTTCCACCATCCCAACTTTTTTACACTTTCTTGACCTTTTCGATAGTGGAAATTGGAAATCAGAATGCACATATGGTTCTTAACAAAACATTCCCTACATCCCAAATCCAACTCCTATATTATCTACATTGATAGTCAAAAGTCAAAACGGGTAATAGGTTCCCAACGAAACAACCCTGACTTGCTTAATACAATGTTAGTGTGACCACCTTGGCATAATGACTTTAGTGATCCACATATACATTGGACTATCATTGTTGACTCAAAAGTTGGAGGTTAGAACTCCACCACTGCTCTACCAAGAAATGCCAAGATTCAATTCCCATCCTTGTTACCACCAATATATCCTCTGATGTGGGTCCCATATCCTTAGAATCGATTCTCTCGATGTTAAACATCGAACATCGGCATGGGTCTGAACTCCATGCTTAATGGTTACACTGATTCCGACTTTGGTACTTAGCATTGACACTTCAGCGTCGAGACCCTTTTGACAATCCCTTGACCAACCTTCATGTTGATACTAACGTTGGCACTTCAGTATCAACACCTTAGCACTTTAGAAAATGACAATGATCCTTCTTCTTAACAACATTATTCATCGAGATTTCCCTTTCAACTTTGGAAATTGGTTCTAATTATTTGACCATGAAAACCATGAGACATTCCCTTGATTGTGAATATTAACACTTAGCCGGTCCATGAACATGACTATGGAACAAAAAAAAATGTTCGATATCCATGTCACACCTTCACAGAACTTACAAAACACGTGTAAAATAAAATTAATCATGCACAATGGAATTAACAATGATTCACACACATAATTCATGCATGAACAATCACAATCATACACAGGAATCCATTAAAGACATTTATGATTCAGATACACAAGAACACTTATCTTTTACAACAAATATCCAATAAAACTGACTAAGTAAGGATGACTTTCCACCAAACAAGGAACTCTTCCCAAACTATATTATCTTATCTCTCAAATCCCATGCCCAAGTTGGGTTATGAGTCTGACAAGGAAAAGGAAATAGTTTTTCCTCTCAATTCGAATTTCCTAGGATACACACACTCACCCACAATAAAATACAGAGCATTGCATCTTCCCATGCCTTCTGCATGAATTTATTAATGTGTTCCTATGGAACACATCCCCTTTCTTTATTCTACATGACTCCATTATGCTCGCATGAGAGAATTCTCAACCCATTCTCCTACACACTAAACTTAGTGCATGAACCAACACAAGGATGAAGGAACGACTGCTATGAATGAGAACACCCATGATATAATGGAATGTGTGAGGATTAATTCCAAGAGGTATGGGAAATCTGGTGTAAATTTAAGGTAGCTCATAGAACTTTCCTCTAGTGCAGTCGACCCTGTTAACACCTGTATTTAACAAAGGGAGAAATAAGACCATAGGGGAGATAAGGTAATGTTGTTTAAATACTTTGGTTAAAGGATATAGTGCAAGGGTGCAATGATAGTCAAAGTATCGATCAATTTGCCAAAAAATCCCAGGCCGCGATTGAGGAAGGAAGAAAATCAATGGTTGGTATTCCCCCCGCCCTTCGCAACATGCGAGGAAGAAAAGACAGGTTCCGGCTTTTAACCAGCTGCACAGATCAAAGGTTATAAAGTGGTCCTGGGTAGATCCACAGTTCACATCAAATCCACATTGTGAAGGCAGGAGTTGGTTAAGAAAATGGAGTCTGGCGGAATCGTGTATCCTTCTCTCAATCCGACGGCGGAGAGGCGAGGTCGGATCATATCAAGGGATGAGAGTGATTCCGGAAGTGAAACCTGCACAGTGGATAAGCCCAAAATGCCCAGCGGAATTTGTTATCCGATGACATATCCGACAGACGGAAATCAAAGCGGGATAGATCGACGGTTATTATAAGTTCCAGGGAGTGAAACTGCAAGGGAGATAAGTCCCACACTCCCAGCAGAATCGGGTAGACGTCGACAGATCTGATGGCTGATGAATGTCGGGTGATCACATCAATGGCTAAAAAGGATTCCGAAGCCCAAACTTGCACGTTGGATAAAGGGAAGGAGCCCAGTGGAATTTGATAGGCGGCAAGTGATCCAACGGCTCGCCAATAAAGGTATATTAGATCGAGGGTTGTGGATGATTCCAGAGATTAAAGCTGCACGGGTTTTAAAGTTAGAAAGCCCAGCAGAATGTGGGACATGGCGTTTGATACAACGGTGAAAAATGGAGGGTACGGCATAGCAACGGTTGTGAGCGTTTTCGGGGCACGAAGTTGCATGTTGGTTAATACCAGGGTGCCGGGCGGAACGGGATATGTGGCACATGATCCAAAGGCCAGAAATTAAAGAGAAGCCAGATCTACAGTTGTGGATGAAACCAGAAAATAGAAGTGCACGCCAGTTAGAGATAGGTGGTGGTTGCGGAAGTTAATGCTGTCCACGTGGTGAATTGGGTGGTCCTATAAAGGCAGGGTTGACCTCGCCAGATGATTATTTTATTTGCTCGGGACCTGGTGAAAAGGACCTGGCGATTTGGGAGCTTCTAGTTGTCAGTACCAGGCACGTTCCAAACACGCGCCTCCACAGTAAACCAGGTAGGACTTTAATCCTATAACTCCTTCGTCCAATTACTGGTATAAATTAGGAAATGGACCAAAGGAGTGAGGTTAGTGTGTCTGGTCGGGTCATGGATGACAGAGAGGAATTTTTAATTGACAGACACAGGGGCGTCTGCGACCCCTTCCTGTCGACAGGGAGCGTGTCCGGCAGCAAAGAGAAGTTGTGGTCTTATTTTTCACAGGGGAATGACGTTCTAAATGTATGCAAGTCCTTTTTGTACCATTTCGCCCTTGAGCAAACCATCCACTTCCTTGAATTTTCCAAATGGTGCGCGATGAACTATTCTCCCTCTCAGAGGATCATTGTGAGTAGGTCCACATCGAAAATACTGTGTAAAATTGATGCTGCGGTCGTTAGAGAAAACCTTAGTCTACCCAAAATCTACCCTGTAAATCGTGAGTCTGTAAATGAATCTGTCCTCGCCGAGTTTTTCAAAAATTGCGAAGGTGAAAGTCGCTCTCAATTCCTGTCAAGTATCCTGAAGGAAGGTCAGTCTCTCGAAAGCCTTTTCTCACCTTACCCTTTACACGTTTTTAGAACTGAGGTGCAACTGGTAATGTCTTTGGTCTGTCAAGTGTTAAGTCTAGATGACGATTTTCATATAGGTGATGTTATCCTTGGTTTCTTGTTAAAAATAAACTCTTTAAGTCTCAAGTCCCAGTCAGTCCCCGTGCTTAATTTAGATGAGTATCTTACCGAAGCGATCCACCTCCAGTTGACTGAATTTCCCAAGGTCCAGTTTTTTAGATTTCAAACACACTTGCTTAACATGTTACTCTGTTCTAATGTTACTGAATTAAAGTTCTTAAGTGCTCTATCTTCTTCTGATTTTCCCAAGCAAATAAACATGGTCAAATTTGCCAATTCGATCATGTCTGAAATATATAGGATGTTATTTGATGAACACCTGCCCCATGTCCTAGATGAAATGAGATGTCTAATGCAGTCATCACCCGAAGATCGGGTGGGGGGCTGGTTCCTATATAGAGGTTACACAGTGTTGAGAATATATGGCTTTACTGGTCAGCCTTATAGGCTACCATCCTTCTTAACCCCAAGGATTTTCGCATTAGAGTTCATGAAGCAGAGATTGTTGTCAGAGGAGGAGCACTTTGGTGCTTTCAGAAAGTATTTGAATATTAAATTTCCATTTAAAGTAGGCCCTTTCATTTTTAAAGGTAAAGGTGCCCTGGCATTTATAGAAAGGTTGATGGAGAATATGGATTTCATAAAAGATGTAAATATGAACTATGACCCCCACCAGGTGATCTCATTGAGAAAACAAGCAAATAGGAATAAACCATTTGAGCATCAGGCTATTGAGGGGCTGGCTGAAATGGCCAATTTGCTGCACTATACTGACAGGTTAGATTCCGATGAAGGGACACATGCCACACCTGTCACTGCGACCCAAATAATAGAAGGTGGTGGTATTTTGGTCAAGAGGAGTTTGTCTGAAACCGAGAGCATGGATGTAGACGAAGAAGGCCCCCATAAAAGGACAAAAATGCTGCAAAGTGGTTAAATTATAGATGAGGAGGTTTCTGATGGTTCCAAAAGGGGTGCCCTAGTTCCCCTGAAGGTTGTACAGATAAGCCAATTCTCTTTTAAAAATACGGAAGGTGATGTAGACAGTTCGGAATTGTGCCACGTGTTTAAGTCAAAGGAAGACCTAAAAGCTAGTTACATGGAGAAGAGGAAGCAGTCTATGGAGGAAACGAGAAATTTGCTCCCGAAGGTTAGAAGTTTGTACAGTTCAAAAACCTCTCTCGTCTCTGCTAGAGATGATGAGAGGAATACTTTTAGAATGGCTATGGTAAGTGACAAGAAAATGTCTGAAATAGAGATCCGGTTAGACAAAATCAGCACTCCGGACAAAATTCAACTCCACAAACAGACAAGCGATATCATCTACTCAGACTTACTTCAATCCATGGTGAAGATCAATAAATTGCAAATCTTGACAGACAAATTGGAAATCCAGTTGAAACATGAGAAAGTAGAAAATAAAGAAAATGCTGTTCAGATTAAGA
The DNA here is from genome assembly GCA_001517045.1 of Pseudotsuga menziesii. NCBI lineage: Eukaryota > Viridiplantae > Streptophyta > Pinopsida > Pinales > Pinaceae > Pseudotsuga > Pseudotsuga menziesii. The sequence goes on from LPNX010521033.1 coordinate 184,183, forward strand.
AGCTGCAGACAGATATTGCTAGTTCAGACAGTACACAGGCAGTCAAGAGATTGTTAGACGAAAAGGATAATGCACTCCAGGTCCTGAAGAAGAAACTGAAGATCCCAGGTACTGAACATGTTCAGTCATCTGAGTTGCTAGCCCTCTAAGAATAAAAGGATAAAGTCCATCAGGAGATGATGGAATACAAAGGAAGAGCCGGAGAGCTACAGGAGGAAAAAGAAAAGTGGGAAGCCGAAAGAGAGGAACTGTTATCCCAAATATTCTTGATGAAAAAAGATTAGAATGAAGAGAATAAGATTATGGAAGAGTTGATGAGCCAAAATTCCATCGGTGAGGACTTGTCTATTGTAAATATCTAGAAGCCTTTAGATGATTTCTCTACTGATGATTTGTTAGTACCAATGTCACAGGTGAGTTTGAAGGAAGAAGCAATCAAAGATTTGAAAGCAGAGAATGAGAAGATGAAAGCCAGATTGGCTAGAGTAAGTGAAAGCAAAAAAAAGATCTTGCAAGACAGGAATCAATTACAGAAAAAGCTCGATGAGCTAAAAGAAAAATGCATTGGGAAAGGCCCTCTTCAGGGGGTGAAACATATCATTTGGGATACCCTGACTATAGAGATTACCAAGTTTCGACACTACTTGAATTTTATTGATGATTTGAGTATACTGACAGATTCGGCTCAACAAAAAATGAAACTGGTGAATGAACACATGGAAAAAAGTCCCCTCACTACAGCTCATAACACATTAAATTTTCTGAATTCACTGTCGTACCAGAAGTTGCACGACATGGGCATAAAGGATAGAATCTCAATAGTGCTGTGGGTGAAGAAGATTATCCACAAACACCAGTTAATGAATACTGTCCAAGACAAGTCAGAAGAATTGCTTGTGCAAGTCAATAAGTTCAAACAAGAGTTTAAAGAGCTGTTCGAAGATGGCTTGCCATCTTTCTAGGATGAAGAAGGTCGAATGCTCCCGCCGGAACATTATCATCACCTTCTTGTCTGGGCTCGCATGGACCATTCAAAATTTAATAACTTGGAGAAGAACCTGACAGGACAAACCATTGTGAACATGTTGACAGAAGAATTCGAAATCCTACAGAAGTTCGCAATCATTAGAGCCAGATCGCCCAAGAAATCTTATGAAGCATTTATGGAGCTCGAGGTAGCAATTCGGGAGATGATGGAGTGTGACACCCCAAGTTCAGAGCAATGAAAAGCGGTAGAGAGGTTTGGGAAAACAAAGTATATTCTTCCCCCCTAGGAACAGGTGTCAGGACATGGAGTTGATGGGGCAAAGACATGGAGCTGATGGGGTAGAGACGTGGAGCTGTTGGGGCAAAGACGTGGAGCTAATGGGGCAGAGACGTGGAGCTGTTGGGGCAAAGATGTGGAACTATTGGGAGAAATTTTGTTATCCAGCTCATTTGTAATTTGTGATCTATTAGGAATGGAGTTGTAACAACTTCCTAGTGGTGTAGGAATTCAGTTACAAACTCTAACTTACACCGATCATTTTTTTATTGATCTGCTGGAGGCCGACTTATTGTTTTATCTATAAATTTGTATCTTTTTATGAGATGGGGGTTGGAACCCATTGGGTTGTGAAGAATTTTGGAGAACATATCTATTTTTGGAATGACAAAGTAAATGCATGAGAGTTTTGTCATAGATTCATGTGTTGTTGATATTACAGTCTGTGCTTCTTTCGTTTATGTGATTGTACCTTCTTTGTGTAACACTCCATTTTGTTTCTTCTTCGTATCTGGAATATAGCGTTGGATGATCATAATTCATGTGTTTATGCTCTGGTTATCATTTCAGATATTATATGAATTTTTTTGCTAGAGTTGATATAGAACTCATCCTTGTTGATGCTCTGTATTAATGGGTTGTTTCTTCGTCTCTTCTGTTCCACCAGAATCAATTCGAATGACTGTGATGATATGATTATCTTGCCTTTGATGAATATCGTGTATATGTCTTTGTGGTATCTTTGTATTGTATATGAATCCATGCCCAATGGTTATGTTATTGTTTAAGCCAAATACATAAATCTGTGAATGTTATTTTAAATCTGGTCTTGTAAAATCTTTATTGAGAGATCCCTCTTTGGAAGAAAATACCAGTTTCTTCCTAAAGTGGTTTTGCTGTTACCTTGAAGTATTCCTTTTATAACCTGGGTACATTCTGAGTGCTAACAAGCCCCATGTTTTCATAACTGCAGTAAGTGACTTTCTCCCAAAACTTCCCACATGCATTCAATGATTTGGAAAATAGTCAAGAAATTAGATAATTGGTCATTTCAGTCACATGAAAGGAATTGGGTGAGTTATCAAGTGTACACTTGGCATCATGGATTGGTCTGCCATATACCTTGTTTCCTCTTCCCCTCTAGTGTAATCATAGCCCCTTTGGTGCTCCTTACATAATAGTTCTTGGACCATTTCATTATTTAATCACCTCATATTTACATACATTTTTTGGTTAGCAATACAATCAAACCATATGGTCCAATAACACAATTATTTTTGACTAAATTGTCATTGATGCCAACATATGTGTGTTGGTGTGTCTTAGTGCCCCTTGAGGTTCCCTTGAGGGTTGAGTAAGTGTATTTTTCAAAGGAGACCTTTTGATCTTATCCAAGCCCAAGTTTGAATCCCTTGGAGCCCTTGGGACATTGCCAAAATCCCTGTACACCCTGTAGATTGTTTAAGTAACCCTAAAGATGTCTTATGGTTCCCCAGTCATTTCTTTGGATTCCTTAGTACCACAAACTATTCCCTAGTACCCTATAAAGAGTCCTTGGTTGGTTGAAGAAGTATAGAATTTCAAAGAATCCAAATGACCCATTATGTGGTCATTTGTGTTTTTAATGAGGTCATGGTACCCTAGGAGAAGTGTAGGCATCCCCACACATTGGTACCCTTGATATAATAAGTATATGGTGGAGGCCTCCTCCTTGTTGACGTTAAGTATGTGTATGTGAATACCATTTAATGTCTCATACCTTTGACAATGTCCATTAAATCTTTTGACCTTGGAAACTTTGCATAAGCTAACATGGTCTTTGGCACCTTTGTGTATGGAGTCTTGATGTCCTATACAAATTGAAGAATTTAAGGGTATTAGACCAAGAATTTTCACATAAATCCATCATAGGGAGATATTCCTCTTCAATCCATTTCCATTGATATGTGGAGCATCTTCTAGCTTGTTACGGTTGAAGAGATATGAATTTTTAAAGTTGGGGTACCCCACCTTTTTGGGTGAGCCGGCTAAACAAAAGATAATTTAATTATTTGTAATTTTGAATTGGATGTCGGCTCAAGGTAATATTTTTTCTCCATAACTCATATAAATAGAATTTCAAACATTTCATTTTTTTCATCATCAATTCTCTTAGGAATTTTGCACATTTGGAGAATAGTGCGAAATTTTCTGACAGAAAAAATTCTGGGCATCTTCACTAAAATTGGCACAACTTTCTCATCCAAAATCTGAATTATAAAATTCTTGGCTCGTTGGAAATATTGTTATGAGAGATATGTGATGACAAGATATATAGTTTATTTTGGTTTTTATACTATTCTTCATCTTGTGATCTTCAAAAATGTATGGTTCATTCTGATGGGTTTCTCTTATGATGACACATGTCTCTCATGGATAGAGTTCATATTTGATCCTAGTATATCAGCCTATATATTGGTATATATATTTGAATTCATTATGGATTCTACGATGATGATGTTGCATACCTTTATGTTATGATATGATACACCTTATGGTGATAATGCATGTGATAATGATGTACACTCTATGAAGTTGTTGCGCTCCTATACAATATGATGTACATGCATACCATAGTGTGATGATGCTCTCCTATGGATTATGATGTATACTTGATGTTGATGATGCATACAAGCTGCACACTAAGATTATTATAATGTATATTTGATGATGAGAATGCATACCCTATGATGATGATGCATACCTAGGATGATGATGCATGAAGATGCATGCCTTATGTTCAGTGACTGTGTATGACGAGGTGTACAAGGATGTAAATGAGTAGTGTGTGGAAGTAAAATGACTTGTTGGTATACAGGGATTATTTGGAAGTGGTAAGAGTGTAGAGGTTATTAACAGCAGATTCAGAGATTGATATGTGACAAGTCTACAGGTTATGCAGTTTGGTACAGGTTGAGCAGTGTCGTACAGGTTGTGTAGTGTGGTACAGGTTGTGCAGTGTGGCACATATTGTGTAGTGTAGCACAAGTGTTGATTAATAGCTCCACAGGATCAGTGCAATTGTGGCTCAACTATTTCTATCTCTTAATAGGGTTATAGGACGGGGCAAGGAAAGGAGGTCGTAGCATCCTTCCGGTTGAAGCTGAAAAACTAGGGAATGGCAGCTTCCTTGAGGTCGTAGCTTGTAAATCAGGGGGTCATATGCTCCTTCCAGTTGAAGCTGGAAAATTGAAGTCTATATAACCAGGGGGTTGTTCTTCCTTCCAATTATTTATGGAAAACTATTTTTAAAAGGATTTCGTGGTTTTATCCCCAGAACTTGGGTTTCCACATCAAAAATTATTGTGTGCTATGCATCTTGTTATTTTTATACATATTGATGATGTGCTGTGATTGGTGATCAGCAACCTACTTTTGATTAAATTTGTATTGTACAAATACTAATTCATGCCCCTCTTAGTATTTCAACAATTGGTATCAGAGCAGGTTCCTTGAGAATAGACTAACTATTGGAAGGTAATTATGGGGAAGTTTGCTAAGCAAAACAAATATGGAACACCCTTGTTTCATGGGAGTAACTATGCATTCTAGAGCATAAGAATGAGAGCCTTCATAGAAGCTCAAGAATAAAAATATGGCAGAGTATTGAGAATGGGTATAAAGTACCAAAGACCATTCCAACAAATGCAAACAAGTTGGTTCAATACAACAACAAATCGAAGGCCAGAAATGATCTCCTAGGTGCTATAGATGAATCTGTATTCAACAAAATGATGAACTGTCCCTCTGCAAAGGAAATGTGGGACAAAATCCAAACCACATATGAAGGAGAGAACAAGGGAAAGGAAGCCAAACTTCAGACATATAGGGGACAATTTGAACAACTAAGGATGAATGAAGACGAAGACATAGCAACCTATATTCTTCGAGTTGATTAGCTTATGAATACCATTAGAGGTTTGGGAGAAGAGGTTGAGGAGGCTATAGTTGTTCGTAAAATTCTAAGAACTTTCCCAAAAGGTTCAACCCCAATATCTCTGGCTTAGAAGAAAGAACAGATCTAAAGACTATGATAGTGGATCAATTGCATGGGACTCTAGTAGCTTACGAAATGAGAATTGAAGATGAAGACATGTCAAGAAAGGAAGCAACATTCAAGGTCTCCTCCAAACAAGCTGGCAAGAACAAATCAACAAAGGACAAGCCGACAAGTGATGAATATGATGATGGAGAAATAGCCAACTTTGTTCATAAATTAAAGAGAGGCATTGGAAAATACAAAGGTAAGATACCTCTTAAATGTTTTTCATGTGAAAAGATAGGTCATTTTGCTCCTAAATGTCCATATGCAAAGAACTCAGATAGTGAAGAGGATGGAATTTTTAAACCCTACAAGAAGTATAATAATTACAAGAATAAGAACAGAAGAAAGTTTGCAAAGAAGAAAAGTCTCTACACAAAAAGAGACAATAGCTCATCTAGTGGTGACTTCGACAATGATAGTGACAGTGATTCTGAAGATGACGGTGAACTAGACAAAGTACTATTTATGGAAATAAGCTCAGATAAGAATCCTAATAGTAATGAATAATTTGAAGATGAAGGAGAAGTAGATCTTGAGGTAGAACTTGTAAGTGCCTTGAAAGAGATGAATAAAGTCAGGAAGGAGAATAGGATGCTTAAGGAAGAGGCACAACGGTTTGAAGAAACCATTGTTGACCTGAAGAACAAACTAGAAGAAGCCAAATGAGTTTAGGACTCTCTTACTGAAAAACTAATGACAAATATAAGAGAAAAGGAGAATCATGAGGCTGAGATAGTAACTTTGAAGAACAAGCTGCAAATGAAAGATATCACAAAAGATTATGAAAACAGCTCCAAAGTTCTAGAACAAATCATCAGCAATCAAAAGTCATTCTTCAACAAGACTGGTATAGGATACAAGCAGAATACCAATGAAGCCTCAAGCTTAACGTTCACAGATAACAAAAAGAATCCAATAAGTTATGCAGAAGTTGTTAAGGACTACAAAAATTAAGAAGAGATCGAATGTTAGCCAGAACAACCCTTATTAGAAGAAAGGCCAGTAGAAAGACCAGATCTTAGAAAATCACCTCCTGCATATGTTCCCAGGTATGGATACTTATTTTATGGGCATTGCTTTAAATGTGGAATATTTGGACACAAATCTATAAATTGTTTTCAAAGAAGAAACTTTGAGAAAATGAATAATCTTGCAATCCTCAAATGACCATAGTACAACAACAGATTTGGTCCCTTGAGATCAGAAATAGAATTTTACAAGTGTAACAACTTTGGACATATAGCCAGAAATTGCAGAATGAGGATACTCGTAGTAATAAATGAGCATATTCCCAACAAGGTATGGATCAAACACAATAACAACTACCAATGTGGAATTTCTCTTCAAGCTCAGAATCACAGCTTTGGTAAATGGTATGTTGATAGTGGTTGCTCCAATCATATGACAGGTAACAAATATGCTTTTGTCAATATTGGAAAGGATAAAGGATCTATATCATTTGGGAATAACCATTCAGCAAAAGTATTGGGAAAGGGCATAGTAAAGCTCATAAGTAAAAACTCCTTGGCTGAAAATGTCTTGCTTGTAGATAACATGAAACATAATCTGCTAAGCGTCAGTCAGATATGTGATCAAGGACATGAACTCATATTTAACTCAAAATGATGCAAAATAAGAAAGAAAGGATCAAGGAATTTAGTAGCCACAGCCACTAGGACTCCAAACAACATATATGTGTTAGATGAGATTGAGTTCAAAAAATGTCACTTGGGAAAAGAAGATGAAAGTTGGCTTTGGAACAGAATAATGGGGCATATAAATTTTGACAATTTGGTCAAAATATACAAAAACCAAGCAGTTTGAAATATGTCGGAAGTCACAAAGCCTGCTAACTCAGTATGTGAAAAATGTCAACATGGAAAAAAAACAAGAGTGCATTTTAAGATGAAAGAGCATTCTTCTACAAAACCTTTGGAGCTCGTTCACAATGACTTATGTGGACCAACCAAAATCAAAGGTTTGAATGGTGAAAATACTTCATGGTACTCATTGATGACTATACCAGGATGACATGGGTATGTATTCTCAATAGGAATTCAAAAATATTTGGATGTTTCAAAATGTTCAAGGTACTGGTCGAGAATGAAACACGGTCACGAATCAAGTGCCTCAAGTCTGACAATGCTGGAGAATTCACTTTTGATGAATTCGACAAGTACTGTGAAGAGCATGGAATAAAGTGACAGTTTTCAGTAGCCATAACACCTCAACAAAATGGAGTTGTTGAAAGAAAGAATAGATCAGTAATGGTGATGGATCAAACCATGTTGAATGAATCTAACTTGAATGACAAATTTTGGGGACATGCAGTTCATACAGCAGTACACATATTAAACAGAGGATTACTAAGAAAAAAAAATGATAAAAATACCTATGAGTTATTGATTGGTAAAGCAACAAGTGTACAACACTTCAGAATATATGGAAGAAAGTGCTACATTGAAAGAGAACATAAGAAAATTGGAAAATTTGACTCTCAAGTAGATGAGGGCATATTTGTTGGGTATTCATCCAAGAGGAAAGTTTACAAATGCTACAATATGAGATTAGACAAAGTGATCAAAAGCATTAAAGTGAATATGGATGAAGGAAGACTAACATCATCCAAAGAAGACTCAGAAGAATCAAATGATGAAGAAGAGGAAGGTTCCAATCAAAAGGAAGTGAAGAAAATTCAAGTGGAAGAACAACCAGACGAGGATGAAGAACAACTTGCGGAAGATAAATAACAAAATCAGCCAACTGTGGAACAAGAAGAACTAAAGGATCAACAGATACCTAAGAACAGGTGCCAAAAGAATCATCCATTAGATCAAATTATTGGTGATAAGGATGCCTAAATAGGAACTAGAAGAAGACTATCCGGAAGAAATGAGAAGGTACATTTCTCTCTATTGTCTACAACTAAACCAAGAACTTTTGAATAGGCCAGTACAAATGAAAAGTGGGTCAAATCTATGGAATAGGAAATATATCAAATTGAGAAGAATGAAACTCTGGAACTTGTTCCTAGATCATGTAACAAGAATGTAATTGGCACAAAGTGGGTTTTCAAAAAAAAAATGAATGAATATGGACATGTGATCAAAACCAAGGCTCGATTGGTTTGTAATGTATATGATTAGATTGAAGGAATAGACTTTGAAGAAACATATGCACCAATAGCTAGAATGGAAGCTATTAGAATGACATTGGCTTACGCTTGCTCCAAATACATCAAAGTGTGTCGGATGGACGTAAAATCAGCTTTTCTGAATGGGGAATTAGAAGAAGAAGTCTACATTGAATAACCAGAAGGATTTTATCTTTCAGAAAAGGAGGACTATGTATGTAGACTCAAAAATGACTTATATGGAATAAAGAAAGCTCCAAGAGCTTGGTACTCCATATTGGACAGGTACTTATGACAACAAAAATTTAAGAGGCGAAGTGTAGATAGAAATTTGTACATCAAACAAGACAATGATAGCATTCTCATCATTGAAGTTTATGTTGATGATTGTTGATGTATTTGTAACTTCGGAATGTATTCATCTATGTATATTATGTATTGTAACCTGATGTTTATTCCGGGATGTATCTATTATGTATTTGAGTCATGTTGTCATGACTTGATGTTCCGATCGAGAGGATCAATAATGTAAACAAGTCATGGTGGGTAACCCTCTGATTTTCTAAGTGTTAAAGTCCCCACAGTTATGGGGAACTAGGGTTATTAGACTCTCCTAGTAGAGGTCGGCCATAGTAGGGTTTTAGTCATGTCGGGATTAGTATAAATAGAGAACTAGAGTCTCTATTTATCACACAAGTCATACACACTCAAATGTAGTGCATAGTTCAGGAAGGAGAAGACACTGGGGCTAGACAAGAAGAAGATTACTACTGTTGGGAGATCACTTACTGTTTTGGGGATTTTACTATTTTGGTGCTGATTCTATCTCTGAGGAAGTTGTGGGGTTTTCTCCTTTATGGTTTCCCCGAGGAAAAACACTGTGCTCATTGTCACTTGTGTTTGATTGCTGTACTTGTTATTCTCTCAGTTAAAGATCCTAATAATGCTAGCTTAATGTTGAAAAACTAACATGCTATCAGAGCTAACTTGAGAAGAAGACACTGTGCAGCTGCGGGAACTAGGAATTCTTAGTTTGTGGATATTCCTCCATAGATTTTTAGCAAAAGTAAGGTGGAATAACTCTCCTCTTTAGGGCGCATCTTTCTATTGAAGCAGATTCCAATTCTGAGGTTTTTCAGTTTTGGACCTGTCACTACTGTCAGAAATTAGGGCTTTTCATAGAAGAGGAATTTTTCACTGAGCCTAGGCCTGAATTGATCTCCTCCCAAAAATAAAAGTTAGGGACAAATTTCAAGGCATTTGGGTGGACAGAACTCCGAAAAAGCAAAACCTAATTTGCTCCTGAACCAGCTTTGCAGGATTTCAGCTCAAGTCTTGGATCCGACATTTTGACCTGGTAAGATCTAAGATCTCTTGTATTTCCATTTGAGATTCTCATTTTAAAGATGTCTCATCATACCAAGCTTGATGATAAGATTGAGGGAGCTGATAACTTCTGAGCCTGGAAGTATAGGATCTCTCTGATCCTGGAACAGAATGAATTAGACTCCTACATTCATGAGGAGGTTCCAGTTCTAGAGGGAGATGAAGCGAAGGCCTTACATAAGAATAATATGGTTATGGCAAAGAGGATCATTGCTGATTCTATCAAGGATCACCTTATCCCACAGGTGTCCTCTCTCAAGACACCTAAAGCTATGTTTGATGCCCTAACCAAATTGTTTGAAGGGAAGAACATAAACTAGAAGATGACTCTGAGAAATCAAATGAAGAATGTGAAGATTCAGAATGCAGAGACCATCTAGTCTTACTTCACAAGGTTTTATTAGATCAAGGAACAATTAGAAGATGTAGATGAAGAAGTGGAGAATGCAGAGATTGTAATGACTACTTTGAATGGCCTTCCTAGGTCATGGGATTCTTTCATTCAAAGAATATGTGCTAGAAAGAAGTTAGTCAAGTTCAACAGACTATGGGAAGAATGTTCTCAAGAAGAAGCATGGATAGAAGCTCGAGAAGAGAAGATGGGAAGTGAAGACCAAGCTCTCATAGTTCACTCCAAGAGAGGTAGAAGAAAAAGTCATCACTTAAAAGGTAAGAATTCTCATCATAGAGACAACAATAGAAAAGACCCATCTAAATTAATATGTTATACATGTGATGAGATAGGACACTTTGCAAAAGACTATCCTAAGAACAAGAACCACTCTCATAAGAAGAAGGGGAACAAAAGAAGACATCATGCTCATGCTACAGAGGATGATGAACCATCCAAGAAGAGATACAGATATGAAAGTGAAAATTCTTCAAGCGAGGATGAATATGTTCCGATCTTCGCTCTCACAGGTAACATTACTCATGGTAGTGATGATTGGCTTATAGACAGTGGGGCTTCCAAACATATGATGGGATTCAAATAATCCATTGTAAGACTGTCAGAACATGAATCACCTCACAAGGTGAAGCTAGGAGATGACTACCAATATCCAATAAAAGGTAGTGGGGAATATTCATATAAGCTAGACTCTGGTAAGTCTCTAACAATGAAAGAAGTATTGTTTGTGCCAGGACTCAAGAAGAACCTTATCTCCATATCAGCATTGGATGCAAAAGGAATGAGGGTTGCATTCATAGATGGTCAAGTGATCATGTGGCCAAAAGGTAAGACTATCAATGATGTAGTGGTGATTGGAGAACAAGAAGGAGGATTGTACAAATTGAAGGGCCATCCAGAACAAGCCTTTGTCCATAACACAGTAGAGCCAAATGAGCTTTGGCATAGAAGGCTTGCACATGTGCATTATAGAGCACTACCTATTGCAAGCAAAGTTGTTGAAGGTCTTCTAGAATTCCAAGAAAAACATCATGGAGTTTGCAAAGGATGTGTGAAAGGGAAGAATACAAAGAAGACATTTCCTAGCAGTGAAAGCAAATCCAAAGGCATACTAGAAATCATACACTCTGATGTATGCGGTCCTATGTCATCAAACTAACTAAGAGGGTATGCATACTAATTTTTCTAGAAAGAAATGGGTTTATTTCATGAAGAATAAAGACGAAGTATTCAGTAAGTTCAAGGAATTCAAAGCCTTGATCAAGAACCATACTGAAAAGAAGATCAAGATTTTTCGATTAGATAATGGTGGAGAATTCACTTCAAATGAATTCAAAGAGCTATGCAAAGAATCAGGGATTAAGAGGGAGTTGTCCACTCCTTATAATACACAATAGAATGGGATTGCGGAATGGAAGAATAGGACCATCATGGAAGCTGCAAGAGCAATGCTTCATGATCAAGATCTTCCTATGCATATTTGGGCTGAAGCTGCCAGAATAGCGGTGTATGTACAGAACCATACTCCACATAGAGTACTTGAGAACAAGACTCCTGAAGAAGTCTTCTCTGGAAAGAAACCAGAAGTCAACCATCTCAGAATATTTGGCTGTCTCGTGTACATACACATTCCAAAAGAGAAGAGAAAAAAATTAGATCCTTCAGGAAAGAAGGGCATATTTGTGGGATACTTTGAAAGCTTGAAGGCTTACAGAATCTATTTCCCAGGATACAAGAATATTAACATTAGCAGGGATGTGAAATTTGATGAAGACATAGCTTACAACAAATCCAGAAAGAGACCTGTTGAAGAACCTGGAGAACCTGAAGCAGAAGTACCCAGAATTCATGACACAACCATGAACGAAGAAGATCAAGAAGAAGATCTAGATGTTGAGGAACCACAAAGACATGTAGATCCACCTCTGGAGAAGAATCCCCATAAGAGGAAACTTGCTGGGTACGTGAACTTATCCAAGGTGCAAAATGATATGGGGATCCATAAGAGAATCACAGAGAAAGAAAGAGAACCAGATCCTGCTCTGGGTATGTAGCTTTACTATGTGATTTCATTGATAAAGAACCTTCCAGTTATGAAGAAGCAGCAGAACAAAAATAATGGAAGGATGCTATGATTGAAGAATATCAATCGATCATGAAGAATGATGTTTGGGATGTTGTCCCAAGACCAGAAGGGAAGTCAGTTGCAACTTCCAAATGGATCTACAAGATCAAGCATGCTACAGATGGTAGCATTGAAAAATATAAAGCAAGATTCGTAGCTCGAGGTTTCTCTCCGAAAGAAGGAATAGACTATGAAGAAACCTTTGCACCTGTAGCCAGATACACTTCCATCAGATCAGTACTTGCTCTGGCTGCAGTAATGAAATGGAAGATACACCAAATGGATGTTAAGACTGCTTTCTTGAATGGTGTAGTGGAAGAGGAAGTATATGTAGAGCATCGACTCAGTTTTGAGACACATAACAAAGATTCTCATGTATGCAGATTGAAGAAAGCCCTGTACGGTTTGAAACAAGCACCTAGGACCTGGTATGGCAGAATTGACATCTTTCTATCCAGTTTGGGCTTTACCAAGAGTAAAGCAGACTCCAACCTTTACTACAAGGTTGAGGATGGCAACCCAGTGATGCTTCTACTGTATGTAGATGATCTATTTGTTATAGGTACAGATGGGTTGATTGTTGATATGAAGAGAAAGCTTGCTGCTGAGTTCGAAATGAAGGACTTGGGGATGATGCATTACTTTCTAGGTATGGAGGTGTGGCAGAGTATAGACAAAATCTTCCTTGGACAAGGAAAGTATGCAGTAGAGATCCTGAAGAGGTTTGGGATGATGGACGGCAAGGATATGACCACACCGATGGCATCGAACATGAAGCTATTGAGTGATGCTTCATCAGATTCAGTTGATGCTACGATGTATCATCAGATGATTGGGTCATTGATGTACCTAATGAACATGAGACCAGACATTTGCTTTGCCATGAACACCTTGAGCCAGTTCTTGACAGATTCGAGAAGTGTTCACTTGATTGCTGCAAAGCATCTTCTGAGGTACCTGAAGGATACAGTTGATTATGGGCTCAATTACAATGTGAATCAAAAGATTAAACTAGAAGGTTATGTTGATTCAGATTGGGTAGGCAGTGCCATTGATAGGAAGAGTACTTCAGGATGTTGCTTCAGTATGGTATCGGGTGTGATCTCTTGGTTTAACAGGAAGCAATCCTGTGTGGCACTGAGTATAGCTGAAGTAGAGTATGTCATAGCTTGTTCATCTAGTTGTGAGGTAGTATGGCTATGGAAGCTACTGTATGATATATTTGATCTCCAGTTGGATGCTACTTGTTTGCATTGTGACAACCAGAGTTGCGTGAAGTTGTCAGAGAATCTAGTGTTCCATTACAAGTCGAAGCATATTGAGATCAAGTATCACTATATCAGGGATATGGTGCAGAGAGGAGCAGTGAAGCTCCAGTATGTGGTGACGAAGGAACATATAGTTGATGTATTGATGAAGCCATTGGCTAGGCTGAAGTTCGAGTACTTCAGGGAGAAGCTTGGTGTTATCCAGATCGAGGTTTCCTCCAAGAGAAAGTGATGAGACCCATAGCCATTCTGACATGGTGAGAAGATTGGTTCCTTCCATGGTCAGATGTAAGGCCTGAGCCATTATGTCATGGTGATAGGGTTTCTCCCTTCCATGACAGATATGAGTGCTGGCCATTCTATCGAGTAGGACAAATGTAACCACAATTTCCATTCTAGGAATGGAGGCACCTGGTCAGTGTTGCCACCTTTCACACACCTAGGTCACATGGAAGAAATCTTCAAGCCACTCGGTGTGTCCTTAGGGGAAAGTCTCGAGTCAAGGCTGTCACCTTGTTCTTGACTCCTCCGTTTAGGCTCAAATCCTAACGAAGCCAAGGGGGGTAGACCCTATTAAGTTGCTGAGGATAATTACTTAGTGTTGTGATGTTAAACTGAATGAGCTACTTAGGAGTTTGAGATTTAACTATAGATAATCAATGATGGCAAGATATAAAAGATGAACACACGAAAGCACAGTGCTGAGACACAATATATATATATATATATATATATATAACAAGAAAATAACCAGTGCCTTAGAATGGAGTCAAAAAATAGAAACAATGTACTTGCATGTGCTTGGAGTGAGTGTTTTGCGATTGCCTCTTGGTATGTTTTAAGTTAAATTTGAAGTGTGAGTTGATTAAAATTAGGCAAAGGGGGGACTCTAGATATACCCTAGAGTACTTGGAGTATGTCCAAAACTAAACCTTCACGGATACCCGCAAGGAATATGTGGGCTGAAATGGAGTCTCTGGGGCTATTGTTCATAATGCACCCATTAGGGTGTGACAGAGATTGGTGCCCTGAGGTCAATTTTCAGAAGTTCCCGCTTCCTTTGGGTATTTTGCCACCGTGATGGTTCGATCTAGGTGTTGGATTTTCACCTGTTGGTTTGTTAATTTGGGGAGAGTGAGTCTTAATTATACTAGTCACTCAAGTGCTTTTGATATAGTTTGACTGATCAGATGAACCGCAGCCAAGTGCAGAGCATACACACTGGAGTCTTGTAAATTTTAGTAAGTTTTAAACTTGGTGTTCTTGTTTAAAAGAAAACCCTCCAGGAACCTCTTTCGATCCAAGTGGATATCAATCAGGGAATCGAGGAGGGGTTAATTTTATGATAGCTGAAAACAAATGATTGAAAATAAAATAGATACATGATTCTAGTTTTCTAATTAGTCCTACCACGAATCTCTTTCCCCTTTCGGGTCAATCGGGAAGTTGTGGGGTGAGTATTAAGATTACTTTGAAATATAAAGTATGAAATATGAAATTAATAATAAATTAAATTACGTTACCCTACATATTATATCAATGCTATTTTGAAAAGAAATAATAAAAAAAGAGACGAAAAGGACACCAACGCAAATCCCCCCAGGGGGGATGGGGAATGGGCTCGAAAGAGCCTATTCCAAAAATAATTTTATTTATTATTGGTTACAATATCAACAAACTGAAATATCAGAAACTTCTTGGTCCTTATACAGGCTGAAACCAAGATCTTACAACTTTGCAAAAATTTTAAGATTTTAGTGAAAAGGGAGACCCCTGGGGGGATTTGAACGCTCTTGAGGCCACTTCCGGACAGCAGATTCCTTTATTTTCTATCAGAATTGATAAAAAATAGTGAGCATGTTATAATAAAATACACCCAAAATCACTTTAAGAGTACCTTTGGATCAGCCTACTTTATCTCAAAAAAAATGAAGTTAAAACTAGCTAAACAGGTGAAAAATGAACTAAGGAATGCAAGTTTTCCTTGGGATCTTGGCTTGCTGTTTGTGCAGCCAATGAGATATGCAATGATTTCTGGATTTAATCTATTTTAAAATAGAAAGGAAAACCGGTGCATGCAACCTACTGATTCTATTTAACTTGTCATGCAAAATGGACGATTTCCTTATGCTAGATCTAGAAGACTTGATGAAATTTTTCAGAATTGAGATCTAGACTATGAGCTCTAAAATATCATATCTATGTGTATTTTACTTTGATGAAACAGATCCAAATGATAACAAATCTTTTGCACACCGTAACCAGGTAAGAAATTTGATTTTTTATAGAAATGAGAAGAAGAGGAGAGAAGGTCGGATCGTTGCTTGAATTGGGCAAGCTGAAAGGAGGCCCTTTTGTGGAGTGCTCAGGGACAGAGTCTTGAGCTTATTGGATAGGAATGGAATCAATTTAGATCTACACCTTCATCCAATCATGAACCTGCAACTAAATAACACAAGCTTGCACACACCTCGTGAGATCTGGATATAGATGTATAAAGCAACAAAAATGAAAGATTATGCAAAAATAATCTTATTTAAGCATATAAATGAAATTTTTGAGCATACATCATATGGATAAACAATATCAAGTAATCTAACTTGCCTAGTTTACACCCTTACTTGATTCAACTGAATCCTTGAAGCCAGAGCATAGAAGCAGCACAGAATTTGGCAAGAAATTGCAGCTACCACATCAGCAGCATAACAATGAGAATCCACACATACACATGCACTACATAGTATAGCCTCCAAAGCTTCTTTATTCACAAATGATGATCAAATATAGAGTTACAATGGCAATCCCTTCAGTCTAGCTCTAACCAGCTTCGAAGAGGGAGCCTCAAGCAGGATATATACAAAACAAAGGGCATCCAGCCCAGGGGGGGCGTAATTCCTCATGGAATGAAGTGAAATCAACTGATGGAGAGTTCATCAATGCAGAACTAAAGCTGAACTGAGCCTACTTGTCAACCGGGGGCTTGATTGAGCTGGCACATCAACCCATACACCGACACATCAGTCCACAGAGCATCCAAGAGAGTCCACACGTGTGGAGGAGAGAGAGAGGACATAATTCCCCATGAAGATAGCTGAATATCAACTCTAGATCTGATTTGATCACCTCCTTCAGTCAAGGATTTGTCAGATCCAGTCAATCTGCTTCAGATCTGACTGATTTCAATCAAATCGGCTGAGAATCCACTGATTTTGGATTTTGGATTTGCTCCATTATTCATCAATTTATTAATTAAAATAATCAATAATTGATTTTTGGGGCTTTCTGACCTGAGTGATGAAAAATCACTCAAAACTTAGGAAATAGTGGGTCCATGGGTTTACATGGTGCTCTTAGCTTGAAAATGAGCACCTACATGACTGAAACTGATTAATTGGCCCACTTTTATTACAAAATCAATTTTTTCAATTAAACTATTAAAAAATAGCCTAAGTTTTGGAAAAAATTAATTTTAATAAAGAACACTGAAAAAACTAAAAAATTGAAAAATTGAAAAACACCTAGGGGGGCTTAGACATATTCATATGACTCAAAAATGATGTCTAGCATGTTTATACATTGACACATAGACTCTAATAACCTCAATGGGCCTAAATGCCAAGCCGACCACCCCAACTTTGGAGGTATGGAGTGAAAAACTCAAAAATTATCAGTCGTTTATTCAACAACCAATAATAACCATGGGAAAAAACACCCTAGGATGATCAGATTGACAAATGAAGTCTAAGAGACCGAGTTTTTTACAGACACTATCATGCTAGAACATTTATTACAATTCCACCATGGGGTATGAACATGTGATATAGTACAACAAGCACTTCCCAGAGGTACTTCCAAAGGTCTTTTGCAGTCCGAACAAGTTAACCCTGTCTGGTTCACCAGGATCACTTGATAAAAACCACTAAGTACAACTTAGGTGGTAACATTCTGGGTCCAACTACAGGACGTGTGCTTGATCTGGTCTTTTAAGGAAAGGAGAGGATACGAGAACACCAGAATCTCTGCTTTATATACCCTGTAAAAGCATCTCAAGTTGACAAGAAAAACCTCAGTAGCAAAAGTTTTATAGAAAACCAAATGAAGCACTAAGCCGATTTATTTACACAACATAAATGTAACTAACTAAAAGAAGCAAATTTTTATTACAGCTAAGTAGAAATGTAGAAAGTAAATGCTCTTTTTCAAGGAGCTTATTTTCCTACTCTAAGCATGATATAAAAAGGGTTAAGTGTAATAAAAAAATCCAATGTAACCACCTAAGCATTTTATTAACATAATTTTTTTTTCCTTGTCTTTGGTTACTAGCCAAAGTAAGGATACCTTATTCAGAAAATGCAAGCCTGGATGATAATTCAGGATGGGCGGGATGGATGGGAGATCATAGGCATGAACAGTGTCATAAAAATTCTTCCCAAACTTGTATGTGCTCATGTAGGCTGCTTCTATCCATGATTGGATAGGACTGATATACCAATCAGAACGATGAGGTAGACTGACTACATCATCATACTGATCATCGGGGCTTATCAAATTATAACTTGTTGCACAAGCCCCAAGTAGCTCCAAATCATAAGGAACCTCTATATGTGAAAAACATGGTTGAGACTGATGTTCCACTGACTGCATTACATCTGACTTTTCACAATACTGTTTCTCAATGTCTTCATTACTGATACCCTTGTGCAGCTCTACATGGTATGATTTTGAATGATCACGTGAAAATTCTGAATGCTCCTCTTCCATACTAAGGTTTTTCCAGGCATCCAAATATGTGCTTCCCTCTATGGATGTATTGTAGATTGGACTTCCACAAATTTTTGAATAGACACTCCCATTGTCGGAAATATCATGGATGGGATTCTCCATAATATTTTCACAAGTCGGATTATGTATGAAATTCCAATAGACATCACTCCCATCCATGTCATATGTGGGGGACTCTTCATCCATGGCATCATGCTCCTGCCTATCCATGTCCTCCTTGTATTCATAACAATCTTCTTCAGATAAAATGTTACAAGGCAATAAAATTTCCAAACCTTCATCAACATGTGGAGAACAAGGTCTAGTGTCATCACACACCATACTGATCTTATCATAAGTTTCTTTATAGGCTTCCGTTATGATATCATGAAAAGGATCTCTAGTCAAGGAGACCTTTTGGACATATTCAATGGGATCACTTGGTATGTGTTGCTCAGTGGATTTCTCTAGAGGGTTTTCTGGAAAGGTAAAAACATTGCAACATACTCGAGAATACACCAAATCTTCAATGTTTTTAGCTATGGTGACATCAGGAGAGTCTTCAACAATGTGTTCCATTATGGGCTCCTCCTGAATCTCTTCAATATGATCATCTTGGATTTTCCCTTCCTCAGAATCTTGCTGTGTATTGGGAGGTACCTCATATTCTTTAAGAAGACGCTTAATTTCTTCTTTTCTTAAATAACTACCATGATGCTTTTTATGGGAGTATCATGAACCTCCTCTTCACTTAAATGTTCAAGAAGTGATTCCAAGTCTTCAATACTTTGTATCATGGAAAAAGGTCCATCATATGTTTTTGTGTGATACTCTGTCCTAGATAGGTAGAAGGTACAGATCTTTTCAAAGAACTTTTTTAAACCATTCATACTACCCCTACCATCATGCCACTGCTCTAAAAACATCCAAAGGAATCTTGGAAAAGAAGTTATACATTTATCAGGAAGGTCATGATAGAACCAACAACCGGCCTCACCCCAAAAAGTACTAGCAAACATTTCCATCATATTGTCTTCATGAAGAATATTGAAGTCAGCAATCAACTGAAGGAAATATTTGACATGCCAGATAGCCGAGTCACCATAATCTCCATGAAATTTCGGAAGCCAGTTATATGCATCCCCAAAACTATTACAATAGTTAGGAAAACCGGGGATGTTTGAGAAATCAATAGGATGAAACATTCCGGTTAACTGGGCACCATACTTCTTCTTTAATTCATCCATATCAAAAATTAATAGTATGCATTTGATATAATGATTAAACCTTATACTGAAAAGGTGGAGCTGTCAAGTGATGAGCTTTAAAGGTTTTAACATGTCGCATGGGCTCATCTACACACAACAAAACTTCACAAGTTTATGAGATAATAGGGTTTTATCCCTTCAATGGAGGCGCCATGTGAAAAAAAAAAGCATTTATAAATCTTTTCACAAAAAATAATTTTTTTCTTTTCTTTGTAAAAATAAAAACTGGAAAAAAGTCAGTGGAGTCGCCAGATGAAAATTAAAGATCTACTCTAAGTATTCATCAAACAAAGAAAAAACAAAAAGGAAGAAAAAAAAAGTCATACTCGGGAATAAAAAGATTTATCCCCGGCAACGGCGCCAAAAAGTGTTGCCACCTTTCACACACCTGGGTCACGTGGCAGAAATATTCAAACCACTCGGTGTGTCCTTGGGGGCAAGTCTCGAGTCAAGGCTGTCACCTTGTTCTTGACTCCTCCGTTTAGGCTCAACTCCTAATGAAGCCAAGGGGGGTAGACCCTATTAAGTTGCTAAGGATAATTACTTAGTGTTGTGATGTTAAACTGAATGAGTTACTTAGGATTTTGAGATTTAACTATAGATAATCAAAGATGGCAAGATATAAAAGATGAACACACGAAAGCACAATGCTGAGACACAATATATATATATATATATATATATATAAAACAAGAAAATAACTAGTACCTTAGAATGGAGTCAAAAAATAGAAACAATGTACTTGCATGTGCTTGGAGTGAGTGTTTTGTGATTGCCTCTTGGTATGTTTTAAGTTAAATTTGAAGTGTGAGTTGATTAAAATTAGGCAAAGGGGGGACTACAGATATACCCTAGAGTACTTGGAGTATGTCCAAAACTAAACCTTCACGGCTACCCACAAGGAATATGTGGGTTGAAATGGAGTCTCTGGGGCTATTGTTCATAACGCACCCATTAGGGTGTGACAGAGATCGGCGCCCTAAGGTCACTTTTCAGAAGTTCTCGCTTCCTTTGGGTATTTTTCCACCATGATGGTTCGATCTAGGTGTTGGATTTTCACCTGTTAGTTTGTTAATTTGGGGAGAGTGAGTCTTAATTATACTAGTCACTCAAGTGCTTTTGATACAGCTTGAATGATCGGACGAACCACAGCCAAGTGCAGAGAATACACACTGGAGTCTTGTAAATTTTAGTAAGTTTTAAATTGGGTGTTCTTGTTTAAAAGAAAACCCTCCAAGAACCTCTTTCGATCCAAGTGGATCTCAATCGGGGAATCGAGGAGGGGTTAATTTTATGATAGCTTAAAACAAATGATTGAAAATAAAATAGATACATGATTCTAGTTTTCTAATTAGTCCTACCACGAATCTCTTTCCCCTTTTGGGTCAATCGGGAAGTCATGGGGTGAGTATTAAGATTACTTTGAAATATAAAGTATGAAATATGAAATTAATAATAAAGTAAATTACACTACCATACAAATTAGATCAATGCTATTTTGAAAATAAATAAGCAAAAAAGTGACGAAAAGGACACCGACGCAAATCCCCCCAGGGGGGATGGGGAATGGGCTCGAAAGAGCCTATTCCAAAAATAATTTTATTTATTATTGGTTACAATATCAACAAACTTAAATATCAGAAACTTCTTTTTCCTTATACAGGCTGAAACCAAGATCTTACAACTTTGCAAAAATTTTAAGATTTTAGTGAAAAGGGAGACCCCTGGGGGGATTTGAATGCTCCTAAGGCCACTTCCGGACAGCAGATTCCTTTCTTTTCTGTTAGAACTGCTAAAAAAAAGCAATCATGTTAGAATAACATACACCCAAAATTACTTTAAGAGTACCTTTGGATCAGCCTACCTTATCTAAAAAAAATGAAGTTAAAACTAGCTAAACAGGCGAAAAAGGAACCAAGGAAAGCAAGCTTTCCTTGGGATATTGGATTGTTGTTTGTGCAGCCAATGAGATATGCAATGTTTTCTGGATTTAATCTCTTTTAAAATAGAAAGGAAAATTGGTGCATGCAACTTACTGATTCTCTTTAACTTGTCATGCAGAATGGACGATTTCCTTATGCTAGATCTAGAAGACTTGACGATATTTTTCAGAATTTGGATCTAGACTATGAGCTCTGAAATATCATATATATGTATATTTTAATTTGATGAAACAGATCCAAATGATAACAAATCTTTTTCACACTGTAACCAGGTAAGAAAATTGATTTTTTATAGAAATGAGAAGAAGAGGAGAGAAGGTTGGATCGTTGCTTGAATGGGGCAAGCTGAAAGGAGGCCCTTTTGTGGAGTGCTGAGGGACAGAGTCTTAATATTATTGGATAGGAATGGTGTCAATATATATCCACACCTTCATCCAATTAGGAACCTGCAACTAAATAGCACAATCCTGCACACACCTCGTGAGATCTGGATATAGATGTATAAAGCAACAAAAATGAAAGATTATGCAAAAATAATCTTATTTAAGCATATAACTGAAATTTTTGAGCATACATCATATGGATAAACAAGATCAAGTAATATAACTTGCCTAGTTTACACCCTTACTTGATTCAACTGAATCCTTGAAGCAAGAGCACAGAAGCAGCATAGAATTTGGCAAGAAATTGCAGCTACCGCATCAGCAGCATAACACTGAGAATCCACACATACACATGCACTACACAATATAGCCTCAAAAGATTCTTTATTCACAAATGATGATAAAATAAAGAGTTACAATGGAAATCCCTTCAGTCCATCTCTAACCAGCTTCGAAGAGGGAGCCTCAAGCAGGATATATACAAAACACAGGCCATCCAGCCCAGGGGGGGCACAATTCCTCATCGAATCAAGTGGAATCAACTGATGGAGAGTTCATCAATGCAGAACTGAAGCTGAACTGAGCCTACTTGTCAACCAGGGGCTTTATTGAGCTGACACATCAACCCATACACCGACACATTAGTCCACAGAGCATCCAGGGGAGTCCACACGTGTGGAGGAGAGAGAGAGGGCGTAATTCCCCATGAAGACAGCTGAAGATCAACTCTGGATCTAATTTGATCACCTTCTTTATTCAAGGATTTGTTAGATCCAGTCAATCTGCTTCATATTTGACTTATTTCAATCAAATCGGCTGAGAATCCATTGATTTATGATTTTGGATTTGCTCCATTATTCATCAATTTATTAATTAAAATAATCAATAATCGATTTTTGGGGCTTTCTGACCTGAGTGATGGAAAATCACTCAAAACTTAGGAAATAGTGGGTCCATGGGTTTACATGGTGCTCTTAGCTTGAAAATGAGCACCTACATGACTGAAACCGATTAATTGGCCCACTTTTATTACAAAATCAATTTTTCCAATTAAACTATTAATAAATAGCCTAAGTTTTGGAAAAAATTAATTTTAATAAAAAACACTGAAAAAACTAAAAAATTGAAAAATTGAAAAACACCTAGGGGGACTTAGACATGTTCATATGACTCAAAAATGACGTCTAGCATGTTTATACATTGACACATAGACTCTAATAACCTCAATAGGCCTAAATGCCAAGCCGACCACCCCAACTTTGGAGGTATGGAGTGAAAAACTCAGAAATTATCAGTCGTTTATTTAACACCCAATAATAACCAAGGGAAAAAACACCCTAGGATGATCGGATTGACAAAGGAAGTCTAAGAGACCGAGTCTTTTACAGACACTATCATGCTATAACATTTATTACAATTCCACCATGGGGTATGAACATGTGATATAGTACAAGAAGCACTTCCCAGAAGTACTTCCAAAGGTCTTTTGCAGTCTGAACAAGTTAACCCTGTCCAGTTCACCAGGTTCACTTGTTAAAAACCACTAAGTACAACTTAGGTGGTAACTGTCAGTTTCCAGGAACACTCAATGTAGGACTCAGTAGCCATTCTAATGTGATAGAGGGATGTGTTCCCACTTGATTAGATGTAAGGGATGAACCATTCTATCATGGCTAAAGGATTAAGTTCCTTCCATGTCAGATGTGAGTGTTGGCCATTCTGACGAGCAGGTTGGATGTAAGGGAAACTACCATTCTCTAGGAGAATGGAGGCACCTGGTCAGTTACCAGGTAGCTCAGTCGAGGAGGACTGGGGGCCATTTTGATATGACTGTAGGATTGGTTCCTACAAGATCAGATGTGAGTGCAAGCCCTTCCATCACTATGAGTAGGATGTGTTTCCGCTTGGATGGATGTAAGTGTAGGCCCTTTCATCACTATGAGCAGGATGTGTTCCTGCCTGGATGAATGTAAGTGCATAAATCTTTCATCATTGTGAGCAGGATGTGTTCCATCCTGGATGAGAGTCTTTCATCATTGTGAGCAGGATGTGTTCTAGCCTGGATGAAAGTGGGAAAATCTTCCATCATTATGAGTAGGATGTGTTCCAGCCTGGATGGAAGTACAGAACTCTTCCATCATTGTGAGTAGGATGTGTTCTAGCTTGGATGGATGTGAGTACTATGCCTTTCTAACGAGTAGGTCAGATGTAAGTGCTGAAGCCTTTTCATAGATGTTAGTGATGTGATGTCCTATCATGCTGGTGAATGTGAGTGCTGGGCCTTTCTGATGTGATTATAGGATTGGTTCCTATATGATCATATGTGAGTGTTGGGCGTGCCTTTCTGACGAGTAGGTCAGATGTAAGTGTTGGATGAAGACCTACATGATGGCTAGGCCTACAACTAGCATGAAAAAGGGTTGGCTCTGTAGAACATCCTATGATGAGAAGAATCATGATGATAGCCAGTGATGATCCAGATCGAGTGATGATCGAGATCCAGTGATGATCCATATTGAGTGATGATCGAGATCCAGTGATGATAGCCAGTGATGATCTAGATCGAGTGATGATCGACATCT
Organism: Pseudotsuga menziesii; assembly: GCA_001517045.1. Classification (NCBI taxonomy): domain Eukaryota; kingdom Viridiplantae; phylum Streptophyta; class Pinopsida; order Pinales; family Pinaceae; genus Pseudotsuga; species Pseudotsuga menziesii. The sequence continues at coordinate 208,789 of LPNX010521033.1, forward strand.
AGTGATGATCCAGATCGAGTGATGAATGAGATCTAGTGATGATAGCCAGTGATGATCGAGATCCAGTGATGATAGCTAGTGATGATCCAGATCAAGTGATGATCAAGATCCAGTGATGATAGCCAGTGATGATCCAGATCGAGTGATGATCCAAAACTAGTGATGATATCCCATGATGATCTAGATCAAGAGATGATCCAGATTCAAAGAATGAAGATTACTTGAAGATGAAGATGACTTGAAGATAAATATGACTTGAAGACTCAGAAGACTTGAGATGCAGATGACTAGATATCTAGTTGATATAGATAAGAAGACAAGTGCTGAAAATTGTGTCAAAAGAATACCTTCCTAGTTAAGAGGGAGTGTTGATGTATTTGTAACTTCAGAATGTATTCATCTATGTATATTATGTATTGTAACCCAATGTTTATTTCGGGATGTATCTATTATGTATTTGAGTCATGTTGTCATGCCCTGATGTTTCGATCGGGAGGATCAATAATGTAAACAAGTCATGTCAAGTCATGGTGGGTAACCCTCCGATTGTCTAAGTGTTAAAGTCCCCGTAGTTCCGGGGCAGTAGGGTTATTAGACTCTCCTAGTAGAGGTCGGCCCTAGTAGGGTTTTAGTCATGTCGAGATTAGTATAAATAGAGAACTGGAGTCTTTATTTATCACACAAGTCATACACACTCAAGCGTAGCGCATAGTTGAGGAAGGAGAAGACACTGGGGCTAGACAAGAAGAAGATTACTGCTATTGGGAGATCACTTACTGTTTTGGGGATTTTACTGTTTTGGTGCTGATTCTATCTCTGAGGAAGTTGTGGGGTTTTCTCCTTTATGGTTTCCTTGAGGAAAAACACTGTGTTCATTGTCTCTTGTGTTTGATTACTGTACTTGTTACTCTCTCAGTTAAAGATCCTAATAATGCTAGCTTAATGTTGAAAAACTAACAATGATATCATCTTTGGAAGTGATGATGATTCACTAAGTCAACAATTTTCTAAGGACATGCAGAAAGAGTTTGATATGTCATTACTCAGTGAATTGACCTTCTTCTTGGGACTCTAGATATCTCAAAGAATAGAAGGCATTTTTATTGCTCAAACAAAATACATCAAGGAGATGTTAAAGAAATTCCAAATCGAAGACTGTAAACCTATGAGTACACCCATGATCACCAGTTGTAAGCTAAGAAAAGACGATGAATCTAAGGAAGTTGATCAAAGGATCTATAGATCAATGATTGGTAGTTTTCTATATGTAACAGCCTCCAGACTAGATGTGATGCAAGCCGTTGGACAAGTTGGAATATTTCAAGCTACCCTAAAGGAAACTCACATCATAGTAGTTAAAAGAATCTTCAGGTATCTCAAAGGAACCATGGATTTTGGTCTTTGGTATCCAAAATGGAATGAGATGATATTAATAGCTTATTCAGACACATATTGGGAAGGATGTGTTGATTATAGAAGAAGTGTTAGAATAATCAACCCATAGTATTTACCCACTTAGACATTAATTCATTTATTTTGTCTTATTTGCCTAGTCCATGAGTCCCACCATGTGCAAGTTGATAATTGCCTATCCATAGAGGTCAAACTTGCCATTATTGACTCATGGAGCTCTTGGGAAATCCTTGGGAATCAAATCTACTTTATTCCTGGCCTCCTAGGCACCCTTCTGCTTTTTCTGCTTTATTGCCTGCTTTTTCAGTGTTTTAAGGCACATAGGAAAGCAAGACTAGGTGAGGTGAATCAGCTTTGTTGCCTCTTGCTCCTCCACTCTTTCCTCCATGCAAAAGCATGTATGAGCTTCCATTTGACCACTCTTTAGCTTTCCCATGCACCCTTGCTAATTCGTGGGGTCCTTGATATATTTGGGATCAGCTTTTTACACCTATGGGGGATTTGCCTATTTTGGGTAATCCTGCTTTATGCTAGATTTGGATGCTTCCTTATGCATTCAATTTGCTCATGTATTCTATATATTCAGCAGCCTATGTTATTACAGGGTTGGCTATTGTACACTCAGTTAATATAATTTTGTGTTACAGCTCCATATTCAGTCTCCATTGTTGATAATTTTGCATGTTCAATTGTTAATTGTTGTGGGTGAAATTAATCTACTGCAGGCCTGAATTTATACATGGTATCAGAGCCATTGTAGGTTGTTAATCTCCTCCAAAAATTGTTTTGTAGGTTTGACATCAAGACTGGGAGCCTTCTACTGACAGCCGGGACAGATTTTCTAAAGCTATGGAGTCACAGAAAACTATCCTCACTCCCTTCAAATTTTTTGAATGGAAAGCAGAGATGGAGATCTTGTTGAGAGAGAAAGGCCTCTACAGGGTGGCTATGGCTACAGAAGCAGAGCCCAATGCTACTGCAGAGAAGATCAAATGGCACAATCGGAGAGATGAGGCCTATGGCCTCCTATGTCTCAGTATTTCCCGAGACCTCCTTTTCCATCTCGATGGATTGACTTCACCGGATAAAGTATGGGAGAAACTTTCTGAACTCTTTGGAAAGACAGATGAGATGAGGGGACACCATATCGAAAATGAGCTGATCTCCCTGAGTCCCAGTAATTTTGAATCCTTACAGCTATATTTCTCCAAGTTCAAAGCACTAGTTTTGCAGCTGAAACAGTGTGGTATTGAAAAGAAAGATGAGCAGCTCGTATTGTCCATCCTCTCAAAG
>LPNX010521039.1:0-16135 GCA_001517045.1 Pseudotsuga menziesii
TTAAATAACTCATCTAAGACCTTTCAAGGTCTGTCGTACTAAATATAAACTAATATTTAAACAATTCCATTTAAAATAAATATCATCATAAATATCCAAACAGTGAAGATATCGTGACCATCCATGTGGTCCAAGAGAAAATCTATGTACTTCTAAAAGAAATCCACATTGATTTTTAAAACTATCTTAATCATATAATATTAAACAACTAATAATTAAAAACCCTTTTCATGCCAACAGAGGTCGCGACATCAAATCCCATGGATGTTCAAAACCCAAGGAAAAAACACTAATAACAACCATAGTATAATATAGTAAACAAAAATCCAAATCGTATAACCTTACGGTTGGTTCTCAAAGAAAATAAAAGCCATATCATAACAAATTGAACAGGAATCAATATTTTATATAAATCCATTGTTATATCTATACAGAGGTGTTACAGAGAAAAATTCCTATGGCTTGGGGTACCACAACAAACAGAGTAGCCGCAGAAATCAATCCTTTCCCATATGCAAGAGAAACAAAACCTCTAACACTAAAGGATCTTGAAACATACCTTATTCCAGATGGTTGATGTAGATCCCCGTTGAGCTTTTCCACTCTCGCTTGTATTAGCAATTTTCTCTCTCAACATTCAGCAAACAAGACAAGCATGCTATATCATATATAATCAATAACATATAAGCATTTAAAAACATCCATGGATTCAATACTCATTTAAATACACATTATTGGACAGGAAAAGATATTTCTATTAATATAAATTAGAGATTACAATAGTGACAACCTCTGTCGGCACGTCTGCGAACCGGAGAAACTGAGTCCTCCACTTAGGCCTCCACCACTTCAATCCTCCATCTCTCAATAGCAAGCTCACAAGCAAAGGCAAGCTTGGGAAGAACACAAAGTGCTCCAAGGGACAAAGAGATGCAGACTCTAAGTATAAGATCCGGCAACAATGGACTATAGTTTTCTTGCTCTTCAATTCCTCTCCTTTCAATGTATCCAAAGGGTTCCTTATATAGTGCTTCAATGGGGTAATGGAAGTTCAAATCGGAGTGATCTCAAGGCATATGGAAGGCCAAGAGACAAGTGACTCAGATCCACATCAAGGAAAACTCCAAAACTATTTGGCCTTTTGCACACATCCCGATGTACATGGGTTTGAGGGTCATATCCGCGTATATACGCGAGAATAGGTTTAAAAGTCGTGTATAGAAAATAATGCATGTTTTTAGGGATGATCTTGGAAACATCAAAGTTACAAAAATGGTCCATGGGGTCCAAAGAGTCTGCAGAGGGACAAGGAAGGCCATAAAGGTGTGATCCACCATGTGTGGTAAAATTAGTTGTAACAGATGCCCCCTAATGTGTGAGGTCATAGGGGTGATACGATGGCCGAAATACATTACAAGTCCATCCCAAAAGTGGAGTGATGAAGAACGAGGTGGAAGAACCATCCATCCAATAGTATAGTACAATAATCAAACTCTACACATAACTACAAGTACATATAGCACACCCAGATACATAAGAGTACAATGGCCATGAATAGGCATGATACAAAATATGACATGTGTGGTCATCGCCACATACAATATCGGATAGATCAGAATCTCCATGATGAAGATATACAAAGGATCATGATCTCCATGAAAGGTGAAAATATATAATGGATCAAGATCTCCATAATGGCTAAAGATATCTGACATATACTAGAATCAAGTCTCGAGAGCTGAAATCTCATGAACACTAGCACGATCAAGGAGGTAGCATATATGAAATGCCACCAATCTAGAAGGTCTTATACACAATCTGCTACAAGTACATGTCTTACTATGTGAATAAAGGTGTCGAGGTCGAACATAGTAGTCCATCCTCTGATTATCGGTCATTGATGTATACCGTTAACAGACGTGAGATCACCCACCAATAATGAAAATAGGAATCAAGGTACTAGAGTGCAAACTAAAAAGTGTGAATAAATGTGTTGAGTTCAAACACTTGAGAGAATCCATTGATCAGGGGACATTGATGTATTCCCAAAACTGTCGATGGCGAGAGAACCTGCCACTTATGACTGTAAGTCTCAAGGCACTCAAAATGAATCTAGATTCCTATCCCAGAATAAATGATCTGAAGTTGATGGGGTGAAATCTGCTGGAAGGAGGGAATCAAGGCATCCCTCATCATCCAACACGAGGTAATAAAAAAAGCTGTATAATGTGGAAGGACTCGATCATAATGTGCATGAACCAGTAATAGTACCGGGAATGGCCGGCATGCAAAGTAAAGAGAACTGAGGAATGGCCGACTCAGGTTTCAACTTCCTTCAAACAAGAGAATATAGGTGAATGGTGACTGAATGTAGGCAGCATAGACTCAATATACAAAACTGGGACATCTCTGTGACACAGGAGGAATCGATAGAGGCTCCATAGGACTGGAAGCTTAACCAGTCGGTGGAGATAAACTCAGAGAAACGAGTACAGCTCCTAAATTCAAACTATTAACCCAACCAATGGATGTGATATACAGTGCTCTGATTGAAGGCGACACGACTCGACTGTTGCCAAAGATAACATCTTTTCCTATCCGGCTTTTTGGTTTTTTAATTTTTTTTGGACTTTTTCAAATATTTTGAAAAGCTTGAAAAAGAATAAAAGTGTTTTATAGTTACAGACTAGGAGGAGACGAGTGTCAAGGGGCAAACAAACTAGTTCCAAGTAGCAGAACATACCTATGCTCAATGCAAGGACACATGTGTAGGATAACGACACTCGGGGGAAAGTCCCCTCTCGGTAAAAAATGGGGAATCAAGCTGCAAAGGATATGTAAAATGGCTCTACATGGCTAGACATGAGACAAGCTCAGGCTATATAGCTGATAATCAAATTCAAGGAAGCCGGCATAAGGCTCAATAAGGCAAGCAAAACTCATGATAATGCAATTACAACTTGACATAAGGGAGTCTTGGGGAAAAAGGGCCAGCAAAAAGATCAAGAGGAGTATGAGGCTCTTGCGCAAAGTCATGGCGATACTATACAAAGGACTCCCACACCCTAAGGGAAAAATGTCGGCATGGGCACCAAATGCAAAATAGGAGCTAACTAGGGCACCCATGTATGGTCAAGCTCTACCATTCACATCATGTCACTTCTAAAAGAAACAATGAGGTTCCATGACAAGATAGAATGGGTTCATACCTAAGGTTATAATGAAATAGTCATAAGGTCATGCAAAGTACAAATGGATGTGAAACCTAACCTATATGCTAGTTTAGACATAATAGTTGAAATCAGCACAAACAGGTTGAAACCACGATCAAAACGGTGCTCAAAATGGACTCCTACATTATCAAATTAGTCCAAAACGGTCCAAAATGGTCAGAAACGGTCCAAAACTATAGAAAGTGGGTAAAAAATTTCAAAATTTTCAAAAAAAATTCAAAAATTCCATATCATTTGAAATTTTTACCCATTTGAGCTCAAAACTTCCAACTCGAATTCCAGGAGCTTCGTCCGACGAAATTCGACACCGTTTGTTCTAGGTAACTCCTCATGTCCTCTTTTTTCTATTTCATGCAATGTTTTTCAACTTCCATGGTCAATTTTAATTTTTAGGCCAATCTAAAATAGTCGCACCGACCCACACGGATATCGGGGTTTTTTCCGTGTATAGGGCTGGCCATATGCAGAAAAACCACCCAAAACCGCGTACATACGCTGTTGTTTTGCAAACAGTCGCGTATGCAGCCGTGCATAAGGATTTTTAAGGTATATAATGACCAAAAATCATTTTTAATATGCAGGATGTTTCTAGAATGGAGGGAGAGGGAACATGGAGATGTAGAAGAGGCTGTGAAAGGTGACTTAATGGCTCAACAAGCTCTTTGTGCATGCGGTCTATATAAACTTTGGTGTCTTGGCAGCCTGAGGGCCAAACCAAGACTCCTACAAATGCTAGTAGACTACTGGGATCCAGACTCGGAGTCTTTTCATATCAATGGGATGTCTATCACTATAGAGATTGAGGACATATATTTTATTACTGGATTATCCTGATGTGGAGAGGTGGTGAACCTACGCTCTCGTGGGCCCAAAGGTGGCCTTACCATTGATGAGTACATTGCAGTATACTATTTTCCGGACATGAAAAAGGTTGGGAGTCAAATCCTGACAAACTCGATCCAGGTACTAGTACTGAAGGCCATACTATTGGCACTTGGTAGGATAACTGGTCTATCTTCCCTCCACCAGGCCTCGTGACCATTGATGTTCTATGTGGTGGAGTGTATGAGACCCACAGTGTACGACTGGAGCACTACGTTGTTGAGTAACATGAATCAGTAGCTCAGTGACTACAAGATGGGCAGGGTGAGAAACTTCGGTTTCGGCTGCATACTGAGCACATTCTTCTTTGAGCATGTACCGGGGCTAAGCCCTAGAGTGAACATTCCTCCACGTGGAGTTAGAGATCCGGCCCAACGACATTGGGAAAATGTTATGCACAGACTGGGCAGAGGTAGGGTGGCTAACCACTACCCAGCAGACTTCTTTCCATGGTGGCGGAAGTAGATCATTGCCATCGATGACTATCCCTATGCAGGGATAGATTTTCGGGGAGATCCAGACATGCCTCTACCACTAGGAGCGACATATGGTGACATAGGTAACGAATCCCAAACCCTGTTTTTAAGTTTTTTGAATTATTAAAATTGTTTTTTTGTTTTTTGATATATTGACTCAAAAGACATGTTTTGGTGTGATGACACATAGTGACAATCTGTCATGTGTATGCAGATGTTGTACCACAATGACCAGACAGTTTCCCTCGTCATATATAGAGGGGAAGAGGAGATGACATAATGGGTGTGGATGCGGAGCGGACGCTCCAAAGCATCCATACAAACTTTGTACGCTTGACACACAGGGTACCCATGGTGCAAGTCAAGGGTTTTCCTGAGGCCATGCAGCTCCAGGTGGTTGGTGTACCATGGGCATGGGTTCGATTATTCCGATGACTAGCTAGAGCCATGGTGTGCTACCATGATTAGAACCCCCCTCCTCCTCCTCAGGCTTAAAGACCTGAGAGTGTTTCATTTTTGTACTACCATGTATTATATTTTGGTGGCTCGGAAGCCCTATTTTTGTATTATGACACTTATGTATTATGACGTCACATTTTGGATGTTTAATGAAAAACTTTTATGATGATCGATTTTATTTATTTACATGTGTGTAAAAATGTATGTTTGTTATATGCTTATGGTCTATGAAAAAAATTCCAATCTAACACATAGTTACCATATGAGTCAGCAACTTGATTAAAAATTCTTGAAACATGTATGTATGTTATGTTCTCAAATTGTCATTCTAGCAATCTCACATGTAAGAATCTTCGTAATAATGTCAGATCCCTAATACGATACAAGCCATTAATCTTTGAAACCACTAACTGTGAATCAAGACGTACCTCAAGAGATAGAACACCATGTGAAATGGTATCCCGCAATAACTCGATAACAACACTATATTCAGCAACATTGTTCGAAGAGGGTCGTAAACATATGCCTCCTAAATACAATACCTAACCTGTAGGAGTATAAATCACCCAAGCAACAGAAGCTGAGTTTTGAGTGTGGCGGCTGGCACCATCAGCGAATCTTATGTGAGTGAAAGACTCCATTGACATCTTCCATAAGAAATGAAAGCTAATCAACAAACTCGATCACCATAAGAAAACTTAACTATGCAAAACACTATACAATAATATACAATAATCAGCCCTAGCTGAAGATCATGCATAGTATTTTTTAAGATGGTGCCCATTTCTAGGCTCCGCCAAGGTTGTCCCTTCATAATCCACCAGATCATAGGTGCCCTTCTCTAACACACGTTTAACTACGTAAGTACCATGACACATGGGATTAAACTTCCCTGCCCCCAAGGGTTATTTAGCTTGATCCCATAAAAGGACCAAATCACCTTCACTAAACCTCCTTGGATGGACAGACTTATCATATTGGACCTTAACGCAACGCTTATTTACTTCTAGAGCCACTAAGGCATCCCGGCGCTGCTCATCAAGCTGCTCTAAGTGGAACAAATGTTCCTCCAATGCGAAAGTTCCTGTTAAAAGCTCTATAGCTAGCTTCAACGAAGGGATTTCACATTCAACCTGCAAGAAAGACTCCACCCCATGTATGAGCTGATATGGAGAGAAACCGGTGGTAGTCTTAACCACGGTCCTATAGGCCCACAAAGCAAGATATAGCATGATATGCCAATTTGTCTTGCTTTGCGCAATGGTTTGTTGGAGAATGGACTTAAGTGATTTATTCACTACTTCAACCTGTCCATTCACCTAAGGGTAATAAGAAGAGGAGTGTTCCTTCTTATACTCTAACTTCGAAGCCAACCCTTCCATCATTCTATTCTGAAAGTGCCTACCATGGTCAGTGACAAGCTCTTTCAGAATCCTGAATCGAGTAATAATTTGGTTGAGCACGAAATGTGCGGCTGTCTCATCATCATATTTAATCATGGGCATAGCCTCAGCCCATTTCGTGAAATAATCAACAGCCACTCTAATGTGATGATGCCCCCTAGCCGAAGCTGGGTTGCAATCCATGAAATTAAGCCCCCACTTGGTGAAGGGACCGGCGGTGATAATCGGATGTAATGGGGCAGGATGCGAGCGCATATTGCATGCAAACACCTAGCAAGGGTGACACTTCTTGAATGCATTAACACAATCTTTGAAGATTGACAGCCAAAAATATCCCGCTCTCAAGATTTTTTGGGTTGTAGAAAACCCAGATAAATGACCACCACATTCCCATCTATGGCAATCATTTAGCACAACCTCAGCCTCATCATGGTTTAAACAATGATGTAAAATGGAATCTACCCCACGACGGTACAAAGTGTTATCTACTATAAGGTAGTTCTTAGATACATGACGTAATCGTCGTCGCTCATCCTGTGAAAGGTGAGTAGGGACCTTAAATGTTTGCAAATATATAATGATATCCCCATACCATGGGTCTAAAGTTGAGATAAGGAAAATATTCTCATCGACAATTGTATCCTCATAAACCTCCTCCTCCTCCACACTTGGAAAATCTGAAATGAGATCCGCAAAGATCAACGATTTCTTCAATTTCGCTGAAACGAATTTGAGATCAAATTCTTGCAAAATAAAAATCCACTTATTATATTTTCCCCCGATCATCCTTCTATTGAGGATGAACTGAAATGGATTGACATGAGCTACCACCAAGGTCGCCAATTCGGTTACAAAGAAAACTTCCTATGGCTTGGGGTACCACAATAGACAGAGTTACCATAGAAATCAATCCTTTCTCATATGCAAGAGAAACAAAACCTCTAACACTAAAGGATCTTGAAACACACCTTATTCCAGATGGTTGATGTAGATCCACGTTGAGCTTTTCCACTCTCGCTTGTATTAGCAATTTGTTCTCTCAACATTTAGCAAAAAAGACAAGCATGCTATATAATGGTGTTAGACCTACTCTAGCATATATAATCAATAAAATATAAGCATTTAAAAACATCCATGGATTCAATAATCATTTAAATACACATTATTGGACAAAAAAAGATATTTCTATTAATATAAATCAGATATTACAATAGTGACAACCTCTGTCGGCACATCTGTGAACCGGAGAAACTGAGTCCTCCACCTGGGTCTCCACCACTTCAATCCTCCATCTCTTGATAGCAATATCACAAGCAAAGGCAAGCTTGGGAAGAACACAAATTGCTCCAAGGGACAAAGGGATGCAAACTCAAGTATAAGCTCCGGCAATAATGGACTATAGTTTTCTTGCTCTTCAATTCCTCTCCTTTCAATGTATCCAAAGGGTTCCTTATATAGTGCTTCAATGGGGTAATGGAAGGTCAAATATGAGTGATCTCAAGGCATATGGAAGGCCAAGAGACAAGTGAATTGGATTCACATCAAGGAAAACTCCAAAACTATTTGGCCTTTTGCACACATCCTGATGTATACGGGTTTGAGGGTCATATCCGCGTATATACGCAAGAATAGGTTTAAAAGTCGTGTATAGAAAATAATGCATGTTTTTAGGGATGATCTTGGAAACATCAAAGGTAAAAAAATGGTCCATGGGGTCCAAATATTCTACGGAGGGACAAGGAAGGCCATAAAGGTGTGATCCACAATGTGTGGTAAAATCAGCTATAACAAGAGGCCACGATATACACTAAGCATGTGGGCTGTAAATTACAAACACATCAAATGCCATATAAATAACGATGCATACGCTAGCAGTGAGGTTGTAAGACCTTAGCTACAGCATAGCCTCAGCTAATAAAAATTTTAATACACATTCCATTAAAATATAACCCTACTGTAAGCGTTGGCCACCGTCGTTTTCCAACCCATGGATTTCCACAGTCCAATTTACATAAGAACTGAATACCGTAAACAAATAATATACAAGCTATCGCAGCACTATGGGAAAGGCTCATACCATTTATGGCATGGCCTTTACCCATGCTTTCAAAATATTACAATGTCCAAGTTAATCAATGGCATTACACACAGAGAATCCGATTAGGCGAATGCCTCTACTTTTAAAACCCCAACTCCATTTAAATATAGTGTTCGATAAAAACGCAGAAGGAAATAGTATACACAATATATCAAGTTAACCATTACCATTATATAAAATCAATACATATATCTATTTACACAAAGATCCCAATTCTGGTACACAGTCACCATTAAAGGCCGAGAACGAGGTTTACACAGGCGTGCCAAAGGGCTATGGCACCATTGCAAGCAATGGTGCAGCCCATGGCTATAAAGCCCAAAACCAAAAATAACGATTTACATAACTAAAATGAAATTACACAGAGCCTAATGGCCTAAGAATCAATTCATGGCATAACGCCTCAACATTTAAAACCCAAGTCTATATTCATAAGCCAAAGGCGAAATCGAAATGTCTACAACATAAAACCCCAACCAACAACCAGTCGAAACTTAGCTCTGGACACAAGGCTGAAAGGTGACAAGCATAAGCTTGAATAATAGGCCTACCGTGGCCTCAATTGCAACACATTGGAGCTACAGCGAAGTATGGAGCCACCCCACCATCATTACCCTACCACCTGCAACCACAAGCAAACATGACAGGGTTGAGAAGTTTAACTACGAAGGAGCCATGAAACCAAGCATAAAATGCAGTCATGAAACCAGAAGAATCTTACCTTCATATCCAGGGCGTAGTCTCCTTCGTAGCACAGAGCCGAGACCCCATTTCTCCATAGACCCTAATGAAATGATCAAACTAAATCGTGAGCCAAGCCCTAAGCTTGGGGTTGCCATGATTACCAAGAATGTTAAATGCACCAGCTGGTAACCACTATCGAAATTCCAAACCCACTCTTCCATAGTTCAACTTCGTTGCATTATCGTGGGTTTCATTCACCATGCAAAAGCTTAAACCCATGTAACATATGGTGTAACCATATGTTATATCTTCGCCACCCTACACTAGCACAGTCCTCCTATTAATACAAAGTTTGTTAAAGCATGGTTTCATACATGGTATGCGCTAGTCCATAGGCGAGTCTTAAGGTTAGGTTTTTAAATAATATATAAACCCTAGGTTTAAAGTTTAGGACTTGTCTCCTTTTTGTCACAAGTCTCAAGCATAAGAACCATGGCATACGAAGTATGTTATGGTAATGTATTTACCTTTATTAGGATGATAAAGGTCTGCTCTTGAGCCAATATAATAGCCTGCCAAATAAAAGAACATAAGATATGTTAATAGGTATAATAGAAATATATATAGAACGTAAAAGGTATTAATGACATATAGACTATGAATTTAAAATATAACGAAGATTAATTAGTGTACAGGAAATTTAGTCGTAGTAGATACATTGATGATAACGACACTTACCAAGTTATAAAACCAAGTCGATAAGCAGCATAACAACTAACACCAGGTCCTCTAGGATCAAGACGGTCAACACGCTTTACACCAGATCCCATCGCAAAGTAATGAACTACGTAAGTAAATAAAAGAGGTGCCTTAGTTTGATTGAACTAAGTAAGCCTGCATAACCAAGTAATACATTACCTCTCAGATCATCATGGGAGAACAAGTCCCGCCACTCCACCACTGTGTTTCCATCAACAAAGTTAAGTAAGTTTTTATTAAATAAACAAAGTACACATGTGCAGGAGTAAAACAATGATCTATACAATTCATTAATTCACTAACAGTAATAACTAAGATGTATAAATAGTTTAAATAACAGAATTAAGACATAAGAAGTAAACGAACTAATAATCATTGAATGGATAAGAGATTAGCAAGACAGTACAAGCAGTTTCTGAAGAGATCGAAAGTATAAGTAGTGCATGTAATTCCGCATGAGTAATAATGATCCCCTTTGGGTAGTTTTCACTAGCCTATAAATTTTTATTTTTATTTTCAATTTTTGGGGACATTACAGTACCATTATAATTTTTTAAGCACTAGGTATGGGTGTGAGGGTGTTAGCCATGGTTGGTGAAGGAATCTTAGGGATTAGGTTCTTATAATGACTATTATAGGGAATAGGATTAATATCCTAGAATTATTCCTTGAACCACCATATATGATTTATTGAGAGGATTTACGGCTTTCAAATGGGGATATGGATAACATTAAAAAACATTGAGGACTAGGTTTGCATGGTATTGGGGATTTAAACATGAAAAAGGGATAAAAACTAGGCCTTATGTCCTAAAGGGACCATCAAAGCATCTAAATCCATGAATGACATGTTGAAGTTGTAAAGAAACAACTCTCTAGTATTCATATTGAAGTTGTTTTGTTTATGTCTAAGATAAAGAATCTCTCACTTAGTGAGCTCCATAGGGCCCTCTAAAGTTTCTCCTACCTGAACTACTATGGACTTCTCAACCCTTCCTAAATATTACCTTAAATTACCACCTTGTGCAAGAGGTTTGATGTATTCAATTAATAATTTGGTTTCATTTTTTGGAAGACACCTTAACATAGAAGATATTCTCATATCAATTCCCTCTAAATTTCAATTATGCATTTATTTTGCTATAGTGGATCGAATATTTCGGAAAAATGACATAAGTTGTTGGATGATTTTATGCACATTATATGAGAAGGACAATGGATGAAAACATCCATAGGATTCAAAATGGAAGCCTCCTCGAAGCAAGATGTTCAAAATTCGGATTCTAGACATGATGGTTGGCTTGATGCAAATTCATGTGTCATCCACAATGTTGAGAGGATCCTCAAATAAAGGTTAAATATATTGGAAGGCTCGTATGATGAAGTGGACTAAAACTCTAAAACCCACATGAATTCCGGAAATTAACCACAGTAAAATTTAATATTGATTGATGATTTAATTACAATGATGAGAAAACCTTTTATAGGTAAAAAACACACTGTTTCACTGAAAGGGTGTGATCCTATGTTTTAATTAATACTACATTAATATTAAAATAATTGCTCTTAATATTAGATACATAACATTGCCGTCATCTTTTAGAATGCTTTGTCCTCAAAGCAAGGGTAAGGACGGGTATTCTTGATGAAACTGTTTTGTCTCCCATGATGCGTCTTCATGTGGAAAATTATTCCACTTAATGAGATATTCCTTGAGTGTTCTAGAATGGAGTTTTCTTTCTCAGATGGCAATGATTGCCTCAGGTTCCCAAATGACCCTTCCTTCTTCATCTAACATAGGAAGTCTTGTTTGTACTATTTGATGTTTACCCAACATTTTTTTGAGACATGATACATGGAAGACATTGTGGATACGACTTTTATCAGGTAACTGTAATTTATATGCTACTTGACTAATCTTCTGGATAATCTGGTACGGTCCATAGAACTTTGGGGCCAACTTGTGTTTCCCTCCACTTTTAAGGGATACCTGTTTATAGGGTTGGATTCTTACGAATAACCAATCTCCTACTTCAAATTCTCTTTCGGTTATGCGTTCATCTGCTCATTGCCTCATGCGATTATGTGCCATGATTAAGTTTTCCTTTAGTAATTCAATTTTTTTTGGGATTTCTCTAGTTGGTTCCTTACTTCTGGAACATTACTATCATTCAGAACTAACTCCTTCCAACTTGGAGGTTCATACCCATATAATGCTTGGAAAGGGGTCATTTTTGCGAAGGTGTGGTATGTTGAATTGTACCATCATTCTGCTAAGTGTAACCATTGAGACCAATGGTTTTGTTTATCTGTTACGAAACAACGTAGATATGCTTCTAAGCATTTATTTACGACTTTAGTCTGACCATCTGTTTGGGGGTGGTAAGCTGAGCTCATATTGAGTGATGTACCCATTTGTTTAAAGAATTCCCTCCAAAATTTTCCACTAAATTTTGCATCTCTGTCGCTGATGATGACTTTTGGGAAGCCATGCAATTTGTAGGCATTTTTGCAAAATACTTCTACAATTTGTTTTTCCATGTATTTTTTTTTTATTGCCATGAAGTGAGCAAATTTGGTTAATCGATCAACCACTACAAGAATCTTGTCCTTTCCTTCTGATGGAGGTAACCCATCGATGAAATCCATTGATCTCTCTTCCCATTTCTGGTTTGGAATGTGTAGGGGTTGGAGTAACCCTGGGGTTAAAACATTTTCACTTTTGTTTCTCTGGCAATTGTCGCATTCTGCCACATATTGCTGGATATCTTTCTGCATTCCCTTCCAGAAAAATGACCTTCTTGCATTATAATAAGATTTAAAGAATCCTACATGTCCGGCGGCTGGTGAATCATGGGATTCTTTTATTGCTTTAACCTTGAATTTAGAGTTTGAGTTCAAATAAATACTCCCCTTATACCAAAGAATATCGTTTTTCCATTCAAACTTGGGGTCACGGTTGGAGTTGTTAATTATAGTGCTTGTTTCTGGGTCCTTGGTGTATTCACTTTGTATTTCATTCAGCCATTCTGGAATTGCAACTGAGATGGAGTAAGAGGTAATATCCTCATCTTTTCTGGAGAGTGCATCTGCGACTACATTTTCCTTCCATTTTTTGTGTATTATTTCCATGTCGAAAGCAGCAATTTTTTCTATCCACTTCTGTTGTTCTGTGGACAACGTTTTCTGTTGAAGTAGGTATTGAAGACTATTATGGTCTGTGCGGATCATAAATTTTCTCCCTAAGAGGTATTGTTGCCACTTTACCAATGCCTGCATAATTGCCAGCATTTCTTTATCATATGTAGACTTCAATTGTTCTCGCTTGTTTAATTTCCTGCTCTCAAAAGCTATTGGGTGTTCATCTTGCATTAGTACTGCTCCCAACCCATAACTTGAAGCATCACATAATTCCATTTAAGGCTTCAAAACATTTTTCCACTTCTTCATTCCAATGGAATGCATTCTTTTTTAGAAGGTTGGATAAGGGTGCGGTTATGTGCGCATAATTCCTGATGAATCTTCTGTAGTATCCCATTAGCCCAAGGAATCCTCTTAACTTGGAGATGTTAGTAGGGTTGGGAAATTCTGTGATGGATTTGATTTTTTTTGGATCAACCTTGACTCCTTCTTTAGATATTACGTGTCCAAGATAGCTCACTTCTTCTTTACCGAACGTGCATTTGGACATCTTGGCGTAGAACTGATTTTCTTTTAAAATAGAGAGCACCTATTCTAGGTGTGTGAGATGATCCTTCCATGTCTTACTGTATATAAGGATGTCATCGAAAAACACTAATACAGACTTCCTTTCGAATGACTGGAATAGGTTATTCATGGTTGCTTGAAATGTCGCTGGGGCATTAGTTAGCCCAAAAGGCATTACCTTAAATTCGTAATGTCCCTCATGGGTTCGGAAATCTGTCTTCGCCACATCTTCTAGCCTTACTCTGATTTGGTAATATCCTGACCTTAAGTCTAATTTTGAAAAATACCTTGCGCCATGCAGTTCGTCCAACATTTCATCAATAAATGGAATGGGGAATTTGTCTTTAATAGTGATTTTGTTTAGTCCTCTGTAATCGATGCATAGCCTAAATGATCCATCCTTCTTTCGTACCAATACTACTAGTGCAGCATAAGGACTTCAACTTTCTGTAATCACTCCACATTTCAATAAATCACAGATTAATCTTTCAATCTCCATCTTATGGTGGTGTGGATACCTATAGGGTTTAACATTGACAGGGCTAGATCCTGACTTGATTTCGATGACATGCTCGATCTTCCTTTTTGGTGGTAACTCCATGAGGAGGTCTTCAAATACTTTTTTGTATTTTTGGATTAATCCTTGGATCTCTGGATGATCTTGTTTAAATACTTCTGAAGTTAACAATTCCATCTCCTGGCATTGTACAACATATGCTGGTGCTCCTTTTCGAATTAGCTTCTCCATTTTGTGGGATGACACAATTTGCATGCGAGGGGGTTGGAACCCATATAATTTGTATCTTTCTCCTTGCCATTTAAACTTTATAAAGTGTTCTTGGTGGTTTGCTGAGTAGGTACCTAGTGTTTGCAACCACTGAATTCCTAATACTGCATCAACTCCTCCTAAGGGCACTGCATAAAATTCTGACTCAAGGTTATAGTCTTGTATTTGCAGCTTAACTTTGTGGCATTTCCCTACTTTTTCAATCTTCTTTCCATCTGCTACCATTACTTTCATGTTGGGCACTGGATATATGAAAAGGTTAAGCCTCTTTGCAACACTTACGTCGATGAAATTATGGGTTCTTCCTGTGTCGAATAGGACTACAACATTGTTATTTTTTATATGCCCTTTTAATCTTAATGTTTGTGGTTGGTGTATTCCTGTTATGGCTGCAATTGATATTTTGGGAGTTTCTTCATCTTCTGAATCTGACAAGGGATTTTCGATGTCACAAGTTTCTTCTATGTCAGATTCATCGCTATTTGACTTGTCTTCTTCTTCTGCTTCACATTGATATAAGTTCTTGGTGGTCTCTTTTTTTAAACATTTGTGTCTTGGGTCCCACTTCTCTCCGAAACACTTACGTTTTCCTTCTTTCATCCGTTGGGATTCTAAGGTGGTTTTGTTGTCATTCCTCAGATGTGGTGGCTGGTATTTGGTGTCGGTTTTCGTATTTGGAATAGACCTTCTATCTTTGTCATGGTTTTTGTTCCACGCTTTTTTTAATTTTTCTTCAATTATTTTTGCCTTGCGTCTCGCCTTGTCCAAGGTTGATACATTTAGTAGCTCTCGTTCATCTCTTATATAGGGTTTTAGTCCGTACACATAAGTATGGAGGCGTTGATTTTCTATGAGTTCTGGCACACATGTCGCTAGGGCTTCCCATTCGTTAGTGTATTCATCGACATCACCTTTTTGCTGCAGTCTGGTAAGTTTTGCGAAGAAGACTTTTTCTTTTAAGTCTTCAAACCTCTTAAAGAAATCGTTTTTGAATGTTCTCCACTTGTGCTTAGTTTCCTATGTTATAACCTTCCACCACATGTACCAGTTGTAAGCCCGCTCTTCTAGTTGCATAAAGGCATATTTTATCATTTCCTCGTCAACTGTGATATTGTGTATGGAAAAAAAATCTTCTGCCTTGTTGATCCACGCCACACTCCATTTTGTGTCTCCATTGAATTTTGACAATTCTAACTTGGGTTTCATTTGATATCCATTCCTTTTTGGAGGAGAAAGTGATTGCTCATGATTTGGAGAGAGATCATGATCGAACTCTTCTTGTGGACTTCCTCTTTTGGGAGGAATTGTCTTATGGTGCCTTGAATTTGAGGATGGTTGGTCTTCCTTTGACATATTGCACACTAATGTAGTAATTGTGTTTTCCAAATGATGCTCGAGTTTGCTTAACCCGAATTCGAACAATACTATGATGTTTCTTTTTACACCTTCCATCTCCCAAGATACTGCTTCGTTGACTTCTTTTTTGACAGTCTCTGATAATTCGATTTTGCTTTTGTGTAGTTCTCCTTCGATTTGGCTGAGTCTTAAGTGTAAACCCTCAATATTTTTAGAACCTTGGGCTTGGTTAAGCTCTAATTTCGCCATTCTTTCTTTAATTTCATTCATTTCTGCCATTTTTCTTGTGC
>LPNX010521043.1:0-15699 GCA_001517045.1 Pseudotsuga menziesii
AACTTTTCTTTGTTCGAAGTTGAGAAACATGTAAAAACAAATTCGATTTTGTCATAGACCCCCCCAAAATAGACACCCAACTTCATGATTTCACCCACCCTTACTTTCTTCTCCTCTTTCTTCATCGTTGCTTCTTCATTTTCTTTCTCTTCCTTCCTTGCTGCCTCCTTTCTTCTGATTTGTCTTCTAGACATATCTTCTCTACAACAACAATCACCCTATCATGAGTAACAACTTCTTAGATCACTTAGCGTTTGACAAAGTAACACAAACTGTATCAATACATGCATTCTATAAAATGAACTATAAACAATATTAATGCATGAAAAGAAAAATGATAAGGCAAAGAAAATCCTCCAAGCTGGGTCCGGAAGACCTCTAAGCCCGCTGTCCCACTAAAAATACAATCCCGATAGAACAGACTCTTCATCTAAAACTAAGCCGCATCTGAACTAACTTGAAATCTTACTAAGAAAGCACGAGCCAAGACAATGCAACCGACACTCCTTAAAACACCAATCCCCCACACTGCGCTCTTCATCTCAGAAAACTCCTCCATCCCATAAAATAGAGTAACAGCACAACAAAATGGTGGGAAAACTCTACCAACAGTCAGAAGCAATAAATGCTAAGAATCCAGGAGATAATCCACCTTAGCGGGCGGAAGTACTATAGCATCGGATGATCAGTTCACTGAGGAGCCGCAACAACAGAAGACCATCATACTACGGGTTCCACGACAAGAATAACATCGGTGATCGGAGGCTCTGAGCACTATGTGTCAGATGATTATTCCTCAACATTTATGCAATGTCAACACTCCTAAATGCTAAAAACCCCCGATAGTTAAGCGTCGAAGATCGGAACCACTAAAGCATCAGCTGAATAGTTCCCTGTACAGCCACAACAGTGGGAGACAGATTGACTAAAAGTTCCGCAGTCAACATAAAAGCATCGGCGGTCGAAATATTTGGGGACTATGTATCGGTGACCAAAGGCTCAATGTTGCCACCGTATCAACAATGCAAAGAACTAGCTCCCCGATCAATAGTCAAAACCATTCTGATAGTGAAAATAAAGCATTGCAAAGTAAAAAGTCGGTTAATAAAACCAATAGAACTTACCATCAGGATGCTTATTAATTAGCTTCCGCAATGGTGGTTGCGTAGAGAATTACGGCCTCAATTCATTGTTCAACTAACCTCCAAAAAAACAAATAAATAAATAAAAATTAAGTTCCAAAAAAACTTTCAGTTGGGTAGCAATAGAAATCATTTGTTTCACCTCCGAAACAACGACGACAAAGAGAACTAAAGTTTTGATTCACACATAAATAGACTTCCGATAGCAATGAAGGAAATCATTCAGATCAAAGGACATCATTTTCAAATCAACTTTAAACTCCACAGTCCAAAGCATTGGCAGACAAAAGCAGTTCTCCAAAAAGCATGAAATCAGTTGACCTCACTTTAACTTCAAAGAATCCAAATTTGTAGCAGAGGGAAAACAAAAATAGAGTTCAGCAATCCAAACAATCCCAGGAAAAATGAGATTAAAAGGAGGGTCTAAAATTTAAAAACTTTGGGAAATAGTTGCAGCTGCAACAGATTCCTGAAAGGAAAGCAGGAAAGTGTGGAATTTTCAGGTGCAACAGAATGCCCCCCAAACTATGAGGCTAGAAGGAAGTGATAGGTGAAATAGTTTTCTAGGTATTGATCTAGTATAGAGGTAATGATATATGATCTCATAACTGACATAGGATCAGTAACTAACTTATCCGACTTGATCATGGATGCGGACCAATACACTGTAGATCCATGATGATGACTATCTCATGGCTACCAATAATACACTGTAGATCCATGAATAATTGATGTAGGAGGCAGAGCATTGCTACAAAACATACAAAGTAGATCCATGTTATCTGACCTCAAAAACTTAACACAACCACCAAACATATAATGTGCATATGTGTCAAGAATCCTAATGATCTTCAATCGCAACCTAAGGATAGGCAAGTATACTGATGAATCCTAACCACTTGTTAGAAAACAGGACTGCAGAGCAATAACACATATACAGTTAAATCGTTATGGAAAGATGCAAAACACATTAAAAACATTACAGAGAGACAAATATATAATGTGGTTCACCCAAACGATGGGTTACGTCCACAAATAAATTGCCAGTCCTTTTATTGCAGTCCAAAAAGATGAAGAGATATATTCCGCAACAAAACCGCTACACTTCCTCTTCACACTCTCACAGTCTCTCCCACACAATCACAGAGATTGTTTACAATACAAAATAATACCATACACAGTCGTGTTACAATGCTTTCTTAAATAGGGGAAATACCATGGGAAAATACTACAGTTAACCCAATACCATGGGTCCGCAAAACTGTTGGGACATATCCTTACTTAGATTGAAATGGCTGGCTAAAGGTGTACTAACTAGTTTTGCATTTTGCATTCTAAGCCTCTGCAACACTGTTTCTATGTACTCAGCTTGAGACAATCTCAATTTGCAATTTTTCCTGTCTCTTGTTATTCTCATACTAAAGATTTTCTTTGCAGCACCCAAATCCTTCATCACAAATGAATTAGCTAGTTTTCTTTTGATCGCATTTATATCCTGCATGTTATACCCTGCAACAAGCATGCCATCCACATACAATAACAAGATAATATATCTTCTATTATCTACCCTCTTGAAATAAACATAGTGGTTATAATGACATCTATCATAACCTTGTTCTGTCATAAACTTATCAAATTTTAAATACCACTACCTTGGCACTTGCTTCAAGCCATACAAGATCTTCTTCAACCTGCAAACCAAATTCTCCTTACCTTTGACCTCATACCCCTATGGCTACTGCATATAAATATCTTCCTCCAAATACCCATGGAGAAAGGTTGTTTTTACATCTAACTGTTCAAGATGAAAATATTCTACCACCACTAGACTTAAAATAGTTCTAATTGAAGTCATTTTAACAACAAGGCAAAATATTTCATCAAATTCTATACCTTTTCTTTTGTGCAAACCCCTTTACAACAAGTATAGCTTTGTACCACTTCTTGCCTCCATCTTCTTCCTTCAACCTGTAAACCCATTTATTCTGCAATTCCCTTTTTTCTATAGGCAACTTAACCAAATCCCAAGTCTGGTTTCTTACCAATGAGTCCATCTCCTCATCCATGCCTTGCTCCCACTTCTTTCTAGTTTCTACCTGCATTGCTTCTTCATAACATTCTGATTCACCAGAATCAGTTATCAATAAATAATACAGTGAAGGAGAGAATTGTTCAGGGGTTCTACTTAGCCTGGTAGACTTTCTTATAGTTGTAGGAGTTTTAGGTACCTGCTGCTGCTCTTGATTTTTTGGTGCCTTTGGAACTTCGTTTTCTTTGATTTCATCAAGCATTGTGTACTCTATGTTTTCCTTTTCCACTTTCTTTCCCTGCAACTGATCTTTGTACATGGATTTTTCATTGAATACTACATCTCTACTCCTAATGATTTTCCATTTTTCATAATCCCATAAATGATAACCAAAATCATCAACCCCGTATCCAATAAAGGTACATTTCTTGGATTTAGCTTCAAGCTTTGTTCTATCATCTTTATCAATATGGACAAATGCTTCACAACCAAAAGTTCTTAGAAATGAGTATTTTACCTATTTACTTGTCCATGCCTCCTCTGGAATTCCACCATCCAAAGCACGTGAAGGCCCTCTGTTTATTAAATAAACATCAGTGTTTACAGCATTAGCCCAAAACTGTAAGGCCAACCCTGCATGCAATCTCATACACCTTGCACGCTCCAGGATCGTTCTGTTCATCCTTTCTGACACGCCATTTTCTTGTGGTGTTCCAGGGACTGTCTTCTCTCTACGAATCCCATTGTGTGAACAGTAACTATCAAACTCCTTGCTGCAGTTCTCACCTCCATTATCAGATCTGAGACATTTCAACCTTTTTCATGTCTCATTCTCAGTCAAAGCATTCCATTTCTTAAAAATATCAAACACATCATATTTTTGTCTAATGCAATAGACCCAATTTTTTCTAGTTGCATCATCAATAAAAGTAACATAATAACAAGAGCCACCAAGAGATTGTACCTGAGCTGGTCCCCATACATCTATATGGACAAGCTCTAACTTTTCACTTTTCTTTTTTTCCCAATCCTGAGAAAACTAACTCTCTTTTGTTTTCCATAAACACAGTTCTCCCAAAATTACAAACTTACCTGCTTCAGATCTGGAAGCAGTTTCCTTGAGTGAAGAATCTGCATCCCCTTCTCACTCATGTGGCCAAGCCTATGGTGCCACAATGCTGCACCTATTTCTGTGGAAGCTACAAAGATATAATAATCAGTATCATGTAGACATAAATATAACGTACCTATCCTATCTCCTTTTTCTATTACCATTGATCATTTAGTGACCTTCCACCACGTTTCTCCAAATGTAGACAAACAACCACCATCTCCCAACTGCCCTTGTGAGATCAGATTTCTTTTCATAGAAGGAATGTGACTTTCATCTTTTTGTAGCCAGTCATTTCCATTATTTAACTTAATCTATACCTTACCCTTTCCAACAATTTTACATGGTTCATCATCCCCCAATAGCACATGCCCAAAATCACCTTGAACATAATCATGAAAGAATTCCTATGGCGTGTAGCATGACATGAAGCCCCTGAATCTACTACCCAATAATCACTAGTATTATCTAATGCAAGAATCAAAGCATCTTGTAACACATCACCTGCTACATTCGTTTCTCGAGTAGTCTCTTGCTGTCTGTCTCCTTTCTTCTTTGGAGCTCTACAGTCTTTCTTCAGATGTCCTTTCTTACCACAGTTCCAGCACTCTATTTTTCTGAATCCGGGCTTGGATCTTCCCTTTCCAGACTTGTCGTGGTTACCTGGGATCTTTCCTCTCTCCTTTTGTCTCCCTCTTCTCTCCATGGTCAACGCATTACTTGATGTCTCACCTGTGCTTTTTCTTCGCATCTCCTCGCTAATAATAACACCAAAAACATCATCAAACTTGAGAGTGTTTGAGCTAGGGACAGAGTTACTTACAACCATGACCAAGCTATTCCAGCTTTCTGGAAATGAACACAGATTAGAAGATCCCTAACCTCATGATCAAAGTTCAATTTTACAGAACTTAACTGACTGGTAAGTGTATTAAACTCATTTAAATGATCGACAATAGATCCACCTTTCGACATCTTCATATTAAATAAACTCTTCATTAAAAATACCTTGTTGGAAGCCGAGGGTTTTTCGTAAAGCTTACCCAATGCGCTCATCACACCATCCGTTGTTTTTTCTTTCGAAATATTGAAAGCCATCAACGAATCTAGGCACATCCTTATTGCTCCCAGTGCTTTTCTGTCAAGAACCTCCCATTCTTCATCCTTCATAGCCCCCAGTTGTTTTGCTTTTTTGCCCAACGACAGGTACAGATCCTTTTGGTACAGATAGTCCTCCATTTGCATCTTCCATAACTGATAGTTTTGGCTATTAAATTTATCTAACCTAAACTTTCCCTCTTCCTCCATTGCTCCCACTCGAACCAGGAACCCTTCTTTCCTGCGAGTTTACCAAACAAATAGACCTTTTGACTCTAATACCAATTGTTAGAAAATAGGACCGCAGAGCAATAACACATATACAGTTAAATCATTAAAAAAGATGCAAAACACATTAAACACATTACAAAGAGACACAGATATAACGTGGTTTACCCAAACGATGGGCTACGTCCACAAAGAAATTGCCAGTCCTTTTATTACAGTCCAGAAAGATGAAGGGATACAGCCTGCAGCAAAACCGTTGCACTTCCTCTTCATGCTCTCACAATCTCTCCCACACAATCACATAGATTGTTTACAATACAAAATAATAACATACACAGTAGTGTTACAATGCTTTCTTAAATAGTGGAAATACCATGGGAAAATACTATGGTTAACCCAATACCATGGGTCTGTAAAACTGTTGGCCAACACAAACACAACTGAATAATATCTCTGGATCTGGAAGATCAAGCTACACAACCAACAACCACTCAGGGTCTTCATTCCAATCTCCAACAAATAGGATTCTAACCATGTGAATAGATGTTTTGACATCAAACATGGAAGAAACCACTTGATTACCATTCACTGATGTATACGGTTAACAAGTGCGAGGGAAATCATCATTAATGTCAATGATCCCCAAGGTATGTTAGTACATTCTACCAAGTGTGAATAGATGTTTTGAATCCAAACACTTGACATAATATTTCAATCATATGTCATTGATGAAAACCTACTATCGAAAGTGAGGAAACCTTCCATTAAGGCATGCAAACTTCAAGGTACTTGACTAGATTTCCAAGTCTAATTCCTCGATGATGAGCTGAACTCGATAGGAATAGACTAGTCAAAGGAGGGCCATGAATATTCCCCCATCAATGACATGAAACATGGAACAAAAGTTGATTTGAAGTGATGAAACTGACTCAAACATGACTGGCCTTATGAATAGGTAAAGTTACTGATGAGTTATTTTTCGGAAGAGACATCATTTGAACAATTTGCAGAACGACAAGTGACTTGGTGGCATTGACTTGATGAGACTAAAACCAAGTGTAATGCAAGGAATATGATAGAGAATTCTTTGAATTGACTCAAAGGAGTCACATGACTCACAAAAGTGATCGACTCATAGACAAGCTAAATACCCAACTGTTCAGATATGCAAATGCAGACAGGTTCCATGTTCAAAGGTAGACTGTAGACTACCATAAATACAAATTAAAAACATTACCCTTTCCCTTGATTTCCCCATCTTGAAGGATGAGTGCCTCTTTTCATTTTTACGAGTTCAAAGAGGGTAACAAACACTCATTGTATCTCATCAAGTGATGAGTCCATTCTCACATGTTTTAAGAAACTGAGAAAGGAGGGGTTCGTTCCTAGATAGGGTCCTTCATCGTTTGATTTTATGAGTCCATTGAAAGAGTGTAAGGTCACCGACCCTCTGACCGGCGAAGAGGACACTATCGACTGCTGCTATCTACTTGGGAAACTAACCCCATGAACATAAAATGAAATCCTTTGAACTAAACATGCATAGATGCATAAATTATTTACCATACAATGGAAGTAAACTAATTTCCATTCAAGCATTTATCATGTTCATCATTTTCATTAAACAACAAATGCAATTGCAGAGATGAAATAGACAAGAATAATTATCTTATGGATAAACTCATCCCGCAACTAGCTATGTCGTTGTAATGTTCCACCCAACCATAGGCCATTGTGCTTCTTAATTTCATTTGCAACACTGCCACCCTTGAGCTGGGCATGATTCCCCAAGGAAAAGGAAACTAAGCAGGCTCACACATAGCCAAAGATATGTAAAACTCAGTCAAAGCCAAGGCTAGGTTTTTGTTTATCAGAGTGCCAAGGGGACACAACAACACATAACCAATCCAACAAGTTGGGTTTATCAGATTATCAGGAGATGGAAGCACTGTCTGCTAAGCTAGTGGGCTCACTGAAGAGCTAAGGATGCCTTCACCAGAACTAGCTTGACTCCTAAGACATCCACACACACCCAACAGAGAAGAGAGCCACCCCTCTAGCTTTGTCTATAAGGCTCTTGCAAAACACTAGGTTTGTCAATAAGACTCATTTCCACTCCTACCCAGTCCAAAGACCAATTGCATACACAACAATATACACCATTTATGGGTTGAGGAGAACAGTCCAACAACAAAATTAGTTTCAAAGGAGGGTAAGAACAACCCTTGACAGAAATTTGATTTCCCAGGAAATTTTTGGCCCTAACATGGAAAAAAAACGAATTCAAACACAATCAAGAGAACACTGTCTCTCCTCCAAATCACTAGGCAATTCAAAAATTATTCTTATCTTGGAAATCAGTGGGGAAATGCAATAGAAATGTTGGGGAAAGAAACCCAACCACATATCATTACCAAAAACGAATCCACAGCCCAGGAGAATGAGGAAATGACTATCCACATGAGGGAAAAACACACCCAGAGCAACTCAAAAACGAATTTCACACACAGAGAATTCCCAGCTGCTTGAAAGAACCCCAACGTGGGTGAATGATGAATATGAAAATGCCCAGGAGCCCAATCATGAAGGAGAGGATACCACAGGAAAAATTGTGGAGGCGAAAACAGCTCCCAAGCTTCCTTGCCTGAGGAAAAAATGAAGAACGTGGATGTATATCCTAATGGCATGCATTTTTGGGTGTTTACTTGCCCCAAAAGTCAAAATTGATTTTAACCAAATTCGAATTTCCTTCCCATACTCCTCCCATCCCCATGCAATAACTACCTCAACCAATTTATGGTAGAATTTAATGATTGGGGAAAAAGACAAAAATGGGTAGTTGAGGGTTTGATGGGTTCACCCTTTGACATTTGGATTTTCCCCATTGGCCCAAAGGTTTAAATAATTTCCCTCCCTATTCCTTAGGAAAATCATGCCCTTTTCATTATGGTTGCATTGACATAGCTGGTTGTGGGTATTTTAATTAAAATGCATATTTACATGATACCAAAAATTATAATGTGTCGGATAGCATTATATACCATTGGCAACAATTTTAATCGCCAGAACATAAAACATTAAATCAATGGTGGGGATTTTTCCTTTAGATCCACACCACGATTAATTACAATATATACATCATATACATTTAATGCAAACGAGGTCAAAACTGGGGTGTTACAAAGTGAACTCAATATCGTTCATGTTTAGAGAGTCTGAACAAAGACACAAGAAGATTCCAAGAGGTCCTTTTTCGTAAATATCCCCAATCGGTCCGAAAAAGTGATAACCTACCACCGACTAGTCGATCGTTCTGATAGTTTTACAAGCGTGAATGTAACAAGTTTTCTTGGAAATATTTTTCTATTTTTATGGAGACTGAAAAGAGCTTAAATATAACTTCGTAACGGATTCTCTTTTTCATAATCCAGTTTTTACGAGTCTGAAAAAGTAGCAAAATTGGACTCAACACTCTTTTACTAGTTGTTTAACGAGCATGTGAAAAGTGTAAAAAGACGCTCGATACTTTTTCATTTCCACTCTAAGCCCGAAAAAGACAAAAAGAGCTTAAATCATAGCCACGAGCCATATATATTTGACTTGGAAGCTTAAATGACATATTAAATCCAACTTCATTATAAACTATATAAAACAAATAATAAAAACTCACATTATTTAAAGTAATTTTGGAATTCAAAATAATTTCCAATTAAATAATGAAAAAGACCAAAATTACTATAAATATGAGCTAATAATAAAAAAGTTCTAACCATTGTTGTTTTACTATTTGAGGAAATTGGAGTTGGATCAAAAGGAGAAAAACTTCTCTTGGTGATTCCAGGTGGTATGGTCCACCGCTTCTCAAACTGCTTGGAGGAGGTAAGTTCCCAGAACATTGTTTTCATTCCCACGGTGATGTTTTATTATTTTTGATCAGAGATTTAGGTTTTTTGGGGTGTTTTGCAAATTCAAAATGCGCGCTAGGTGGTGTTGTTTTTTTCCCACAGTGTGTGCGACGATGCTCTGTTGCACTAGGACAATCCTCGCTGTATGCACTCTTTGCACAGCCTACAGGAGAGCCTAAGCTCGGCGCTCTATAGTGCTGAGAGAGAGTCACCATAGGCGCTCTGTCTACAGCCAACAGAAGTTTCAAACACTATGTCTATGTAGAAAATCAACGTCACAGCTAGGGTTTTTCCCAAAAACTATCCCCTCTATCCATCAAAATCAATTTTTTGTGTTTCCTTCAACCACGATGTGAGTTCTAATGCATGTTTTCAATGTCTTGCAAGTGTAAAACAATAGCCATGCCACGGTAATATGGAAGGAGAGTGAGCATGAAACAATGGATTTCTAAGATGTCAATGATCCGGCCACTATAGAGGCCCTGCTGAACTGTGGGTTACTTAAATACTTCAGGGTGCCAGCCAAGAAATCCTATATATGTCTCTTGGAGTATATCATCAACATGTGGGACCCCGAGCAACAACATTTTGTAGTCAGGACCCACACCCTGACTATTGACATTGAGGACATATACTTCTTGACTGGGCTATCTCGGAGAGGGAGACAAGTGGTTCTATCCGACCCACGGGGTGGTGAGTTTTCCTTGGATGATATGATTGAAAAATACTGTGCACTAGGTATGCATGCCCAATCTGGGAAGCTCCCTATCAAACAGATAGTGGATCGTCATTTAAGAATAATAGTTTATACCATTGGGAAATTTGTCAAGACTAGATCCGCCCAACTAACCACTAGCAAACACATGTTATATTCCCTAGATTTTATGGCACCTACAATGTTCAACTGGTGTGAGGGAATGCTAGTCAGCTTGAAGGATCAGTTGGATAAGAGAAAGCAGGGGAAACTCAAGCAGTTTGCCTATGGAGCTGTGGTAGTGTATTTCATCTTGCAGAGGGTGCCTCACATGAGATCCCTGGTGGCTATGAGAAGACTAGATACTGAGGATCTTAGGATACTCATATCGGTATATGTTATGGCCTATCACAGTGGCAGGGGTTTCAAGGTTGTCCACGAATCATCCTTCTTTCAATGGTTGAGAGGCTAGCTACTCATGATTGAGGATTATGCCTATGAGGGGGCAGAATTCCGTGAGGACCCGAAGCTTCCACTACCCGAGGGAGAGGAGTGGGATGATCGAGGTAAGATAGACACTATCCACCATGTTTTTAATTTTTTTATTTTGTAATGTTGAGAAAAGAGGAAATGGTTTGTACAGACATTGGACCTATTCGTCCATCCAGGATGTTTCCTATTGAGAGGCGGGCATGAGTTAGAGATATGGTGGTCCATTGCTCCGAGGTAGATGAGGAGCTTGGGGATCTTGAGGAGAACCTACAACGTTTGACTGTAGGGATTCCTGATGTTATCATTAAATCTAATCCGAATATAATATCTAAATATAATAAATAATGAAAAATAGTCCTAATATTTCACAATGTGAGTTGCATCTTGGCTTCAAAACTAGAGATAGGAAATACTCATAATATTTCACAATGTGAATTGCATTTTGGCTTCAAAACCAAAGCTCGAGAAATACCGAGGGAGAATTAGTGCTATATGTTGAGTTCATATGGGAAGCACTGCAATTCCTAGCTTCACCACCCATAGTTTCAAAGGCACCATGAAATTGAGCATTTAATGTGTGTAGTAATATCTGGAGCTTGTGCAAACCCCTAAAAGAAGAAGCTATAAGGGATTTAGTAAGAGTAATGACACATGAAGTCCTCCTAATCCAGGAGACGAAACTGGAGGAGGATGCTCTCCTCTAAGCAAGCAAATCATTTTGGAAGAAAGGCCTGGGTAGGGCTGTAAGTGCAAGAGGAGCCTCGGGAGGCTTAGCAACGTTTTGGGACTCTGCAAAGCTCGACCTGGTAGAAGAAGAAGGAACCACTCACTGGTTATTCACCAAGCTGCTCCACAAAGACTCCCGCCATCTTGTAATCCTCTTTAATATTTATGTTCCTGTCTCTTTTGTTGAAAAAAAAGAATGTTGGGATTCCTTAAAACTTTTCCTTATCCATCACAACCCTGAAAATTTAGTCTTGGTTGGAGACTTAAATGTAACTCTTGCTCTGGCTGAAAAAAAAGGGGGTTCAATAGTCCGGGACCCTGCAAGAGAGTGGGTGGAAGATCTGATGTTAGATTGGGATCTTAAAGACATCATCCTTGACAAGGGAAAGTTCAACTGGTCAAATAAAAGGTTAGGACCTGGTCACATAGTTGCTCGCCTTGACGGCTTCCTTATCCATCCCTCTTTTCTAACCCTAGGGCTTATGGAGACCTCCAAGATTCTCCCGCATTATACTTCTGATCATAAACCGATATCACTCTCCCTCTCTCCTGAATAAAAGCTAGGTCATATCCCATTCCGGTTTAGCCCAATCTGGGTAAATCGGGAAGGTTTCCTTGACATTGTGGCTAACTCCTGGAAGGACCCTATTTATGGATCCCCCTTCTTTGTCTGGGAAGGAAAGCTCAGAAGACTCAAAACTGCTTTGAAAGACTGGGCTAAAGGACTTGTTTCTCCCATGGCTGAAAGGAAAAGAATTCAGAAGGCCTTGGAATGGCACCAATTGATCTTGGAAGAGTCCCCAGTCACTCCTACCTTGCTCATTCAGGAAGCTGAGCTTCAAAGGAAGTACCACAAATCCTAAAGAGAAGAGGAAACATACTGGAGAGTCAAATCAAGGACGCTTTGGCTTCAAGTTGGAGACAAAAACACTACATTCTTTCACAATCAAGCCCAAGCCAGAAAAATTTATAACTCCATCAATGAAATTCAGATGCAAGGCCAAGTCATAAAGGACTTTAGAGGCATTAAGGAGGAAGCTCATTCCTTTTTCAAAAATATTTACTCCGCCCCTGACCTGGAACCTGTGGACCCATATTCCTATCCTCTCTTAGAGATTCCAAATTTGATTAATGATGAGGACAACCTGCAGTTGAACAGCCCTGTTAGTATCCAAGAAATCAAGAAAGCCCTCTACAAAATGGACCCAGACAAAGCTCCAAGGCCGGATGGATTCACAGCCCGGTTCTACATCTGTTGCTGGGACATAATAAAAAAGGACTTGTACAGAATGGTTAAGAAGGCTTAGAACTGTACCAAGTTGTGTGGCAGCACCAACTCCTCTTTTTTGGCACTCATTCCAAAATAAAAAGGCGCTAAGAACTTCAACAGATTTAGGCCTATCTCCCTTTGTAATACAGGTTACAAAATCATAACCAAAATAATGGCTAACAGACTTAAAAGAATCTTGCCTAAGCTGATCCTGGAAAATCAAGGTGGGTTTGTGAGAGGAAGACAGATTATGGATAACATTATTTTAGTGCAAGAAGCCATTCATACCAGCTACAAGAAAAAAGAGAAAGGTATGGTGGTAAAGTTGGACTTAGCCAATTCCTTTGACAGAGTCAGGCATGATTTCCTTTTTGCAGCCATGAGAAATTTTGGATTCAATCAGAAATTCATTGTGTGGTTCAAAGCTTGCATCTCAGCCCCTTGGATCGCCCTGTTGGTTAATGGTCGCCCTACCAATTTTTTCCAGGCCTCAAGAGGTTTAAGGCAAGGCTACCCTCTCTCCCCTGTGCTTTTTGTCATCCAAGCCTCTGTCCTAAGTTTCCTGCTGAACAGAAGTCTCCAAAACAGACCCCTCTCAGGCATCAAAATTGTCCCAAAGGTCAAGGATGTAAACCACACCCAGTTCGCTGATGATACGCTTCTACTGGGAGCTGCCAATCTCAACATAGCTAGGAACTTTAAAACAGAGCTTGACTATTTCAGAAATAGCTCTGGAAGTGAAATAAACTTCCACAAAATCAAGGTCTATGGCTGGAACTGTTCTCCACGCGAAATGCTAGAGCTATCTCGGATTCTTGAAATGGAAGGAATCACTATTTGGGACACCTTTACTTACCTGGGCATTCCAATTTTCAAAGCTGCATCTAGAGTAGTCCATTGGCTGCCACTGCTAGACAAACTAAAAAACAAGATCCACGCGTGGGGGGCAACATGGCTCAACAAAGCAGGTAAAGTGATTTTGATGAACTCAATCCTCACCAGCCTTCCAATCTATCAATGCTCAGTTCTTTTAGCTCCCAAAACCATTACAAACAGAATCAGTGAGCTGCTTCATCAATTCCTGTGGGATGGCGGCCAAAATTGTGAAAAAAAGCTCCATCTAGTGAGCTGGGACAAGGTCACAAGACCAAAGATGGAAGGGGGCCTTCAGTTAAGAGACGTGGCCACCCAAAATCTAGCCATGGGTGGCAAAATTCTTTGGAAAATGATCACAGGGAAAATAACCTGGAGCAAGCAAATCCTCCGGAAGAAATATTTTACATGAGACAAGGAGAGATGTCTTGAAAGGCCCACAAAACTGCAAAAAGGTTCCCCAATATTCTCACTCTGTAAACGAGCCCTTCCTTTCTTCACGTCCAAGCTCACATGGACTCCTGAAAATGGGGCAAAAATAAGAATTCGGGAGGGCTCAATCCTTGGGGATCAGCCTCTCAATGATTCAAGCGACCTGGGAAATATTAAAGATTGGCTTCTTGCCAAAAATTGCAGCACATTGATGGACATTTCCTCCTGGAGTAACGATGAGGAAGAATCATGGGAACACTGGAATCTGGGCGACTACCCACATGAGCTAAAGGAGAAAGCTGCAAATCTGTTGGGTTTACTGTAAGGGAAATCGCCCATAAGCGTCAGAGCCAAAGATAAACGCAATTGGGGTTCACGATCAGGCAAATACACTGCAGCTGAAGGCTATGCTGCGATTTTGGAGGTGCCTTGGGTCCCTCCCAATCCTGGGCCGTGGAAAGCTCTCTGGAGCTACGCCTCTATTCCTAAAATTGATTTTTTTATATGGGCTCTCCTTCATAACAGCATCTTGACAAGTGAAAAGCTGAAGAGCAAAGGCTGGGAAGGGCCATCACGCTGCCCTCTATGCCACCGGGCTGAAGAAACCATCGAGCACCTGTTCATCATCTGCGATCTCACTAAAGAGGAATGGAGGCTCACGTTAGGCTCAATCTCTATAAGTCTACCAAAATCTATAACGGAGTTGATAAGTAGCTGGATCTGTCTCGCTCCCTTCAATTTCAGCAAAAAAAATCTCCTCAAGCTAGTGTGGATGTCGACCCCTAAATTCCTGTGTTGGAAGGTCTGGCTGGAAAGAAATAACAGAATTTTTAAGGAGGAAGGTAGACTCCCATCTCAAGTCACAATTAAAGCTAGGACCATGCTCTCAGAAGCTTTAAGCACAAATTCTACCATCATAAATGCAGCTACTCTCTCTCCTGAAGAAGATCGTTGGTTTAAGGAGCTCAATTCGAAGCAACAAAGCAATAAAGCAACCAAACCCCCTCAAAAGGCACACTAGGAAATCAGGCTGGAGGAATAGGAATTCATTAAGTGGAGGTCAGGCCTAGATGAATGGTGCATTTTCTTTGATGGGGCCTCGAAAGGGAACCCCGGTCAAGCTGGAGGAGGGGGCATTATTTTTGAGCCCTCTGGCAACCCCTATCTGTCCTATGCTTGGGGCCTAGGACACGCCTACAACAATCAAGCTGAGTATCTAGCGCTGTGGCAAGGTCTAAACCAAGCAAGGAAGTTGAACATTCAGAAGCTTATTATCTTTGGTGACTCTAGACTGATAGTTAAAGCACTACACACCAAGAAGATGCCAATAGATATAAATCTTTCCCACACGTACAGGAAATTCCTTCTCCTTTTGACGCACTTTAGAAATTATAAGGCTTATCACGTTCTAAGGAATCTTAACAATCTAGCGGATGCTGAAGCCAACCGGGGCACTACTTTTTCTAAGAGCCAGCTAATTGTCAATGGAGAAATTTCAAATCATCCACTTCCCTAAGACTAAAGTGGCACCTGCCCAGTTTGTTCACATGGAAATTTCAACA
The DNA here is from genome assembly GCA_001517045.1 of Pseudotsuga menziesii. Taxonomy (NCBI): domain Eukaryota; kingdom Viridiplantae; phylum Streptophyta; class Pinopsida; order Pinales; family Pinaceae; genus Pseudotsuga; species Pseudotsuga menziesii. The sequence goes on from LPNX010521043.1 coordinate 15,563, forward strand.
GCAATCCATCAGCACAAATCTGCCATGAATGTTAAGCTAGAAGTGAAGCCCAGTATAGCAGCTTTGGAAATGCACTATAAAGGCCCTGGCAGCCCCTTTGCCAGACACTAATCAAAATTTTAACCGTTTCTGTAAAT